>PVJH01025611.1:0-31341 GCA_004026705.1 Nesogale talazaci
GCTGGGGAGTGGTAAGAGAGAAAGATGAGATAGGAAGTTCGGGGCAGATCTTGAAAGGCCTCATTGCTTACTCTGGAGTCCTCCTAATGTCATGCGGCTTCAAAGTAACAAGGAACAGCTGTAGGAAATGTGTTCCCCAGCCTGCTTCAAGCGCTGGCTGTTTACATCGATTTCCTCTGCTAATAAAGAAGCGGCTTTTCTTTGGCTCCAAGAGCGGGTTGGGTTGGCGGAGGACTGGCTCCCCATGAGGTCACGTTGACAGAGCAGGGTGTGGTTGGGGTCTGATACTCTGTTCAGAAATTTGGCCATTCATAGTTCTCATTCCTTGGGCCTCTTCTTCCTCCACCGATAGTCATCTGCTCCTTCAGCTGCTCTGTTCATTAATGCCCTCCTTACATACAGTCTTGAGGACTTCCCTTTGATGTGGGCCTGAGGGAGCTACACAAAGGAAGAGAAGAAGAAGGGAAGAACCGGAGGATAATGATGTGTAGGGAGAGATCAGATGATCTCCGTTTTTAGGGAGAATTTGCAGAGATGCCTTGCTTCTCAACCTGACTTTAATTATAATCCCTCCCCTCTTGCTACAGTGACATTTTATACCAGGAGCCCCACCCTCTATTTTATTCACAGCCGCCACTTTAAAAAAATAACCAAATGTTGTTTCCTTCTTACTTTTATTCGTACAAAAAGAACGTGCCAAAAACCCATGCCCTTTGCCAAATAGAAAACAACGTATTTTCCTTCATCTCATATTCTTGGGATTCAGCAATGAAGGACCCTGAGAGAAAGCAATAAGAGTTGTCCTTACGGCCTGGTGGAAGCGACACAGGCCGTCATTGGTTCCTGAACATGGAGCTTTTACCTGGGAAAGTGATGTGGCTTTGAGGAGTTGTGGTTATAAGGATACGTGAAGTACTCTGCTACAGAGTTGATGACAGAAATTAGGATCAAAGCTATTAGACCTCTGGCAGTGTCACCATCAGTTCTAAAACACATTAGAAGAATAATACTCAGTTCCTCACCAGAAGTTGGTTGTCATTCTGGCTTTTATTTTTGCATAGTAATATAAAAAATGTGTGTGCATATTATGTTTCTCTTTACTCTGTGATATAACTGCCTCCCTAGTCCTCCTCTTACCTAATATTTATTTAATACATTAAGGAACTCTGGTAGCACAATGAAGTGCTGGTCTGCTACCCAAAAGAATGCTGGTTCAAACCCGCTCAGTGACTTGTAGGAGAAAGACCTCATAATCGGTGCCAGAAGATGACATCCACGGAAACCTTGTGGAACACTTCTGCTCCGTCACATAGGAACCCTGTGAGTGGAAATTGATGAGACAACAACCAGTGGAATACTTCAGTGTTCTAAATGTGTTCTGGCTGTTTAACAATGCCAAAGGATTCTAGCTTATAAGTTCTCTTGAATATTATCCCATTCAGTGTTGAGCCCCGGATACAGGATTACATTATTTCCCTTATCATCTTAGGTTTTCATGTGCACATTTACCTTTTACAAATACTTATCCTAGGATTTAACTAGGAAAAAGCAGAAGGTAAATCACATTTATTTGTATGTGTGATATGCTGTGTGTGTAATGGCAGGAAGATATATTTATGCACAGAAGTATGCCATCAAAGAAAAGAAATGAAAAGGGTTCGAGGTAGCAGTATTACCTGTAATTGTTAAAATATTCATTTTTGTAGCTGTGATATTTGGAAGAAATAATGCCTCACATTCAATCTCAGGCTGGCTTCTCTAGGGAAGCAAAATCAGTGCAGCTTGTACATGTATCTAAATCTATCTATCTATCTATCTATCTGTCATCTATCTATCTCAATAAAATGGTCTGCACCATTGTAGAAACACAAGTCTAAGCCCAGGAAGGTTCAGGGTCTGTGGGTCAGAGTTAGGCTAGAATAAAGTGACTAGATTTTAAGCAGGACATAGTTGACTGGGAGCTGGGGAGAGTTCTTGATTAAAATTTTGGTCTATATAGAGCAACAAAAATTTTCAAAGAACACAAAAATAGTACTATAATATATTTATTTTAGTTTTAAAATGTCATGGGACGTTGTTAAGTTGTTAAAAAGCAGACATCTGGTCACTTTAGGCTAGAAGCTCGTCCTGATTCAT
Organism: Nesogale talazaci; assembly: GCA_004026705.1. Taxonomy (NCBI): domain Eukaryota; kingdom Metazoa; phylum Chordata; class Mammalia; order Afrosoricida; family Tenrecidae; genus Nesogale; species Nesogale talazaci. Next base: position 2,137 of record PVJH01025611.1, read on the forward strand.
GCAGCTGTAGGGCTGATGAGCCCAAGAGCTGTAGGCAGACCACAGACTGGTGGCTGCAGAGGTGAATGGATCCAAGTCCACAGGTCAGATAGCAGCCACAGCAATGGGATCCATGGGGATTGGCTAAAGTACAACAACCCAGAGCTTACTGAGCCAGAAGCAGGGTCCAGCCCCACCAAAGAGCAAACTTTTTCACACTGTCTGCTTATATTGGAAGTAGGCCACACCCCTAAGGTAACATCCTTTCAACTGGTTACAAGGGCGTTGCATTTTCCCCGAATTTTCTTTCAACTCATGGGCAGTCCATAGAAGATTCTGTTATGCACACATTTGCATTGTGAAGGAAACAGCCAAGAAACTGAGAATCCTAGCATAGCCAAGTTGACACAAAGCTAACACTCCCACATAGCTATAATGATCTTATTGTCTAGGGTGAGATTTTCCCTCTAGTAAGCGTTACAGCCACCTTCCTCTAAAGATGACCAGTTATCTTTTGTGTCACACATCCCCCAAATCAAAAAGAGCATTGATCATATTTTCTTCAGAACAACAACAAAACATCAACTATTTGGGGGAACTTTTTAGGAAGCTGTGGGGAAATAGATTTCCTGTCATAGAAAAGATATTATTACAGGATCATGGGAATTTAACAGCAAAAAAAGGCATGATTTCTATCCCTAAGAAATTTACATTGACTTGAAAAAGGTAGGACTAGTTTTTTTAAACTTTTTTTTTTTTTTTTAATTTTTTTTTTTTTTTAGGCATCACTGCCCTGGTGGTGGGTAGGAGGCCCAGCCTTTGCTCCTGGGAGCCGGAATCGAACCTCCATCCCAGTGGGCCGCAGTCCCGCGCACAACCACTACGCCACCGGGGCTCAGCCCGGTAGGACTAGTTTTTAATTAACATTTGTTTAAAGAACAAAGATATGCAGCAGGTCAGCAATACAAGTAAAAATCAGGAAATTTTTTGAGAATTGTGTTTAAATTTTAAAAATTCAAGACACTCTTCTGGTGTAGTGGTTAGGTGATGGGCTGTGATCCGTGGCCCATTGTTGGCAGTTCTAAACCAGCAGCAGCCCCACTGGAGAAAGACTGCGCTTTCTATTCCTGTAAATAATTACAGTCTTGGAAACCCACAGGGGATCTGAAATGTCAGATTATGAAAGTGTACATGTAAACTCTCACTGCCATTTATATTTTCATAATTTAAAGTCTTAGGCATCATTGTAATTTTGGAACTTGACTCCTTGTATGAACCAAATTAAAATTTCATTTGAAATTTCAACACATGTAAAGTGTAAAGGAGCCGATACCAGGGGCTCAGGGGAAAGGACGATGTTTGGAGAATGATGATGGCAGTGGACATGCAAGGGTGCTTGCCACAGTATGTTTATTTATGTATTGGAAAAACGATGTACAAGCCCCTGATAAAATGATTTTTAATTAAAAAATATATAAGCACATTGTAATTTATTTGGAACCATGGTCCATATATAAAGATTTTGTTTGTTTAGTTTCTTTTAAACTATCAACCATCTTCTGAAAGGAAACATGAGTACCATTCGTGAATGTATCATTTTGCTTCCAGGCTGTAAACATGACCCAGTTATAGTTGGGTCTTGTAAAGAAAACAGGCAGGTAGGTATATGGAAGTAGTAAGCTTCCTATTATCATTTGCTTAATGCCAAAAAACTAGTGTATAGAGAATGAGAAATATGACTTTTCAAACCTACATTATGAAGTAGAAATAAGGCACAAAGCCTTGGAGTAAATGGACCCTCTGGATAATCTGGTTTACGACACCTCACAAAATTATCCTGGTCATCTTTGTCACTGGAAAACTCAATCTGCTATACCAGCCTATCACTTGTCAAACACTTTCTGTGCATACATTTACATACCTTTGATTGATTTCTCACCTTAAAGCTAGCCTAATGGGAAGGTTATAGATTGGGTAGATTGTAAGAAGGATGACATTTTTAGTGAAATTAAAACCAGACTAAGCTGGTTTGGGAAAAAGTCTTGAGGTCTGTTATAAAAGAGGAAAGAGACATGCTTTGATGAAGAGATATCTTGGAAGATAAGAGGACATTGGCATAAAAATCTTACTGTGGTGGTATTAACTGTAATAGCTGGTTAACCCGGGAAAATATCTGACTGTTACAGAGTAGGGCAGGAGGAAAGCAGGACGAAGTTCCAGAGGGAGTAGTAATGGAGATATTTGAAACTTGTAGCCCCCCCCCAAAAAAAATCACCTGGAAGATATGTAAAAGTAGGCGGGCGAAGGAAAAGAGAAAAGGAAGAAGCAAAGGTTTTATTGTACTTTTTAGTTTACCAAAAGTATGTGTATTCCATTCAATTCTGTTTAACTATGAAAAGTGTTTTTTTATATAATTCACAGAAATCTCAAAGAACCTTGTTATCTTTAACTTTTATTGTGATTTGGGTGAAACGTTACTGAGCCAACTGGCTTTCCATTCCACAGTTCAGATTCACTTTTATGTGTGATGTCAGTTACCATCCCCGCAATGTATCTGCTCTTGTCCTGCTCCCTTCCTCCCTGTGCTTACGATTTCCTTTCCTTCTTTTCTATCCTGTTTGCCTTCTGAACTTGATCGCTGGGGCAGGGCCATCTTCTAATCTGAGCTTGACCACTGGGGCAGGGCCACCTTCAAGCTCACGTTTGTCCCAGAATACATAGCTACCTGATATTGTTCTTCTTATAGGCCAGTCTATTGTTTCACTACGGAGGTGAGTTCAGTTCCAGGCTTGAAGGATGTCTGATGCCTGTTGTGTCAGGTATGTCCAACAATCTTGGTTATACCTGTAAACATCTGGTCCTTCTCATGATTTTTTTTAGTTTTTTTTTTTTTTTTAGCTTTTTAGGCATCACTGCCCTCTGGTGGTGGGAGTAGGAGGCCTAGCCTTTGCTCCTGTGAGCTGGAATTGAACCTCCATCCCAGTGGGCCGCAGTCCCGCGCACAACCACTACACCACCGGGGCTCAGCTCGTCTCATGATTTTTGTGTTATTATTTTGCCCCATTCTAACCAGGACCTCGTATTATTTGTAATCATTTTATTGGGGGCTTGTACAACTCATCACAATCCATACATTCTACCATGTGTCAAGCACATTCATTCTCAAAATATTTGCTTTCCACTTGAGCCCCTGGTATCAGCTCCTCATTTTCCCTTCCTCCTCACTTCCCCCTCCCCCATGAACCCTTGATGATTTATAAATTATTATTTTGTCATATCTCACACTGAGTGACGTCACCCTCCACAGAGAAGAGGTTATATGTAGGTCCTTGTAATTGGTTTCACCTTTCTACCCCACCCTCCCTATATCACCACTCTCAGCACTGGTTCTGAATGGATCATCTCTCCTGGATTCCCTGTGTTTCCACTTCCTATCTGTACCAGTGTACCTCCTCTGGTCTAGCTAGACTTATAAGATAGAATTGGGATCATGATAGTGGGAGCAGGGAGGAAGCATTTAAGAACTCGAGAAAAGTTATATGTTTCATCGTTGCGACACTGCACATTGACTGGCTCATTTCCTCCTTACAACCCCCTTGTAAGGGCATGTACAGTTGCCTACAAATGGGTCTTAGGTCCCCAATCTGTCCTCCCCTTCATTCACAATGATTTGATTTTTTGTTCTTTGATGACCCTATACCTGATTCCTTCGACACCTCATGATCACACAGGCTGGTGTGCTTCTTCCATGTGGGCTTTGTTGCTTCTGAGCTAGATGGCCACTTGGTTACTTCCAAGCCTTTAAGACCCCAGATACTATATCTTTTGATAAACGGACATCATCAGCTTTCTTCACTGCATTTGCTTATGTACCCACTTTGTCGTCAGTGATCATGTCGGGAAGGCAAGCATCGTGGAATGTCAGTTTAATAGAATAAAGAGTTCTTGCATTGAGGGAGTACTTGAATGGAGGCTCAGTGTCCATCTGCTACCTTAATACTAAACCTCTAAATATATGCAAATAGTCTATTTCCCCACCCTCATATAGGAATATATTTACATATATTTAGACCTCTATCAGTGCCTATTGCCTCCTACTTCTTTCCTCTATTTCTAGGACCTCTTAATATAATTCCTTTCATAGTTGGCAACAGTAGTGAATGAGAACACCATCCCCCATAAACACCCACACACACACTATATAGGGATTTTGAGACTGGAGATCTTTAGAGGAATAGATAGCGTCCTTTTTCTGTCATGAAGCAGCTGGTAGTTTTGAACCACCAACCTTGTAGTTAGAGCCAATACCTAACCCACAGCACCACTAGAGCTCCTGATAGTAGAGGTCCATATGGTAGGATCTCTAAAATTTCCCCCTCTCTTTTCTTTGATGATTGTGCTAGGGTGGGTTATCTAGAAAAGTAGAACAAGTGATACGTCTATATGTATATAAAGAAAAATGAGCTGATGGTGCAGTGGTTGTGTGCAGGACTGTGACCCACAGGGTTGACGGTTCAAATCCAGCAGTGACTCTCCAGGAGCAAGGCTGGACTTCCTACTCCCAACAGGGCAGTGATCCGGAAAAAAAAAAAAAAAGAATCTCATCATTGTAAAAGCTTTCTAGTGTTGTTCAAAACCCTGTGTCAGATGACTCACGTGAGTGCTGGGACTGAAAAGTTGGGAAGCCAGGAACCTTAAGATTACAGACTTGTGGAAGCAAGGGTCCAATGGGCAGATCACACGTTATAGCTGACCCCTGGTACCTCCCTGGAGAGGCAGACAATATGGAGGAATGTGAGCCAAGTTTATTGAATCTGTAGCAGGTGAAACAAATGCAAGATCCACACCAGCAAGAAGAGAAACAGAGTTCTTCACAACATTGTATGGTTAGCTAATAGGCCACACCTCCGAGGAGATATCATTAAGCTGTCACCTGAATGGGGGGCTACATTCCACCCTTACCTTCTTACAGGTGCAGTCAAGGTGAAACAAACTATAAATATCACAGTGACCATTGTAGTTTTAGGCTTTTATATTGAGATCTCTGGTCATCTTGAGTTCCATTTTATTTATGAGATATGAGTCCTGTTTCATTTTTCTGCAAATAGTTGCATAATTAGATGCAAATAGATGCATAATTCTGCCAACTCATTTTTAAAAGAGATTATCTCTTCCCTGGGTAATGAGCGTGAGCCTTTTATCAAAGATCTGCTGTCTGGAAGTGGGTAGATGTACTTAGGGGCTCTCAGTTCTTTTTCCTTGTCTCTGTGTCCGTCATTGTACCAATACCACACAGTTCTGCCGACTGTGGCTGTCTTGGCGGCTTTGAAATTAGAGAATGTGAGACCTTCCTCTTTTCTTTTTCTCTTGCAATGCTTTGTCTATCCAAGGCCCATTTCCTTATAAACTGATAGTTTTTCTATCATAAGGAGTATTGTTCTTCATGAAATACATTAAAATAATCAGGTGTTTCAGATCAAAGAGTTGAGTTTACTTAAAGAGGGAGAGAGGGTTCAGAAAGAAGTCAGGGGGGCTGAGCCCCAGTGGCGTGAAGTGGTTGAGTGCAGAACTGCAGCCAGCGGGCTTGGCGGTTCAAATCCAGCGGCGGCTCTCAGGAGCAACACTGGGTAGCTCCCACGACCATGAGAGGGCAGTGATGCCCCCCCCCCCAAAAAAAAGAAGAAGAATTCAGGATGAGTGCAGCAGACTTGGAGAAAACGGGCCATGGGACACTGAGGGGATTGTAATCAAGGAGCCGGGACAAGATGGGGACAAAATGTTGAATGTGAAACTGATATTTTTATTCAGTAAAACTTCATCTAATTCACAAGCTGAAAAGGAAAGTTTGCTGAAAACTAACATGAAAATATAATGGGTTTAAAAAAAAACTCTTGTAGTCTCATGTGTATTTTCCATATATTTTTTAATAATTCTGTGCACCGGGCTGAGCCCCGGTGGCGTAGTGGTTGTGCGCGGGACTGCGGCCCACTGGGACGGAGGTTCAATTCCAGCAGTGGGGCTGGGACTCCTACTCCCACCACCGGAGAGCAGTGATGCCAAAAAAAAAAAAAAAAAAAAATTCTGTGCACCTTTGCTGACCTAAAAATAAAATAGCTAGGTAATAAAATGATAAATGTCTACATTAAAAACAAATAAGCAAAACAAAAACATAAAACAACAACCTCGCAACCCCAAATGAACATGTCCAAAACAGAAGCACAAGCTAAAAGCAAATCACTCGTGGCTTTAGACTACATTGTGACTTCAGCCCTTTGTTCCCTTTCATTATTACCTGGAAAGTGGCAACTTTGGTCCCATCAGCCAAGTCTCCTTAAAGAACAAAAACACAAGCAATGGAAAGCTTCAATGTGTCACAACCCCTTACTGCCTCCCTAACCAGAAAATGAGCTGGAAGTTCTGAGCAGACGATTAAGTGTCCTGTCACCAGGGCATCCTGTCTGTGAAAATAAGGCTGAGGTGTGCTTTTCGAAAGCTGAAGTTCTCAGGTCATTACTGAGACTTTCCACAACCCCCCTTCCTCATCATAAGCCCATCTTGCTTCCTGAAAGCAGCTCAGCAGCCATCCTTTATCCTTTCACCACAGTGGGGCCTGTGGCTCCTGCCCCGCTCTTTTCGTTCTGCACATCCATCTGCCAAGGAGGGAGGGTCAGGCGTAGTTTCATTCACAGCAATGTATGGACGCACATTCAGTAGGAGAAAGTGGCTCTGCCATTCTTGATGATGATCCAGTAGCTCCTGCCACTCACCCTTCACGCTGAGCCTCTGACGGGATTTTCTCCCTGGGCTCTGCACCACTGGGCAGTGGAAATGGCCAATCATGGTAACATGAGCTGCAGCCTGTGCTCAGTTTGGGGAGTTTGGTTTTGGCTATGGAAAACCTGGCTCCTTCCACACCAGCAATGCATAGTGGCTCAGATTTACTGGTATACCACTAAAAACATGGAATTTTCCATTATGAAGTGCTTTGGGGGCATAGGTATACAACTAGGAAGTAATGTGACCTGTGTAATTGAGATGAAGGGTTTAGGTAATGCATTAAAAGAAGGTAATTAGGGCTGAGCCCCCATGGCGTAGTGGTTGTGCACCAGACTGTGGCCCACTGGGTTGGAGGTTCAAATCCAGCAGTAAGGCTGCGCCTCCTACTCCCACCACCAGAGGGCAGTGATGTACAAAACAAAACAAAAAAAGAGAAGATAATTGCTGTTGTTGTTTTACATTGTGTGATGTTAGGGGGCCAGGCATTCCCAGGGTCTGATTACAAAGAATATGGCGCTTGCTAGTACAATTTGGTGAATCTGCTGCGCTGTGTGCTAAGGCCCAGTCATTTTCCCTTGTAAATGTCACTGGGTGAAAACGCCAGTAGCATCTCAGTCCACACGGAAAAGTCATTTGGATCGCAGACATTGTCAGAGCTGGGGGTTCGGCATCTGAGGGTTGTACTGTCAGAATTTCTGCCCAATTCTGTTCTTCAGGGCTGGCTGGAAGTGGTTACGGTTTGCTAAAAGCAATATATTCTTGGTTGGAAAGCAGAGCTGCAGTTAGGGTAAGTTTGAGCAGAATTTTGATGGAAAGAGAAGAGTGGTTATGAAATGAGAGGAGGGAGCCCTTGCCAAACTTCAGGAATGTGCTGCTTACTGGCCCGAGGTCTTTGTTGCATCAAACAAAGAGACCTTGTCTTTCAGACTTTGACTTCACAGCCCACCTTTGTTTGATCTCCCTGGAGTTGTGATTCGGACACGAGGGAAGCAGAAGTTGACATCCTGGTCTCATGAGCAGGTCCCAAGGTCTACGGTGAAACCACTGTAGACTTGAAGCAGCTCCAACGCTGTGCTGTGACTGTGGTTTAGAAAAATCTGCCATGACCACTGGAAATGTGTCATTGTTTCCCTTCCCTTGCTTGAATGATATATGTTTTCTCAAAGGAAGTTTTGAGGCGAAATGGCTAAAAGGGACAGGATCAGCCCCTGGTATTTTTTGAGGGGTCTCTAACTGGCAAGTTCCCCCCGAGATGACTGAACCTTCCAGACATTTATGCCTCGGGTCTCTGCATACTTAAATCCCCCGCAGCTCAGCGTCTGCCCGCAGGAAGAGAAGCCTGGCGGGCATCGGCCCCTGCCTTTCCTGAGCACAAGTGCATGTGGGCAGGGAGGGTCAAGCTGGAGATTAGCAATGCACCTGGAAGGTGCTATTTATGAGATAGTGTCCTTTTCAGCAGCGATCATGGCACTCTCCTCATTAGAATGTAAGGAAAGGCCCTGTCTTTTAGGGGGTGGTGGCAGTGCCTTTCTTACTTGGGGCCTTTTAGTAGACCTCCAGGTCTTCTGCGTTCTGCGGAAGGACGGCCCGGGAGGTTTGTAGCTCACGTTCACCTGTGTGGCTTTGCGTGGTTTGGAGTTTAGTGGCGCGAGAGAAGGTTCGTTTCAGATTGCTTCATTCAGGTTTCCGTTTCTACCTGAGATCTCAGGAGACCTAGGGAGCAGCCAAGGGGGCCCCCTTTGGTCGGGGGCGGGCACAAAGCGTCCTCGCTGGAGAGAGCTGGTTCTCACTGCGCGCAAAACAGCGCCCCCATTAAGCCGCGAACCACCCAGCAAAGCATTTTTAGTGGTCGTTATGGCGTGGAGGAAGGACCCTTGGCGGTGCAGGGCAGGGCTTCCACATCGGTCCCGAGGGAGACCCTGCCCACAAAGTGACCGCCCTGCTTGGCCTGCCTGCCCGCCTCAGCGCTGGCACCGACCGGACAGACGGCAGTCGGTTTGTGTTCGGACTCGGCAACCCACCTAAGGCTCGAACCCTTCGTAAAAAGTCAAGCGTGTTTTTCCATTCAGGACTCAGGGTGAACTAACCTTCGACAACATGAAGACCCGAAAGGAAATCGGAGCTTTAGTTCTCTCTCGGCCCCCGGTAGGGGCGTCCAGTCAGTCCTAAGAAGACTGGGCCCTATGCCGGAGGCCTACAGCTTCCAGGAGCCTATTGCCAGAGGAGGAAACAAGACTTTCTTGAGGCGGGGGCCCCAGGCAATGGGTGCAGAAGGAAACCCTTAGGCAAGGACCCCTAATTTTTCTACAGCTAGCCCAGAAGCATATTTTATCACCGCCTCAGGAGAGTTCGGCCTCCTCTGGCTGCAGACTTTGTGGGGTGCCCTGGGAGCCGCTGCGGGGCAGAGCCGAAGCCTATCAGCAAACCTTAAAAGCATCCCGAGGGATGGCCGCCAGTGGGGAGTCTATTGTTCATGGCGGTATCTGCTGGCAAGGTAATACACTTTATGGCAAGCATTTTGAAAAACCATCTTTTCTCAGCTCTGAGACTGTAGAAGAATCCTCCCCTAACCCCTGGCCATCCTTAGAGGCGCTTTAAACCCTGGCCTCTTTTGCATCCAGGTCCTTGGCGCTATCCAAGTGGGTTGGGAGGCTATGCAGAAATTTCTTTCACAGATGTTTGAGAACACAGTTGAATTGCTTTTTGGCAGGCGCTGTGCTGCTTCCTTCGGTTCTCCTTTATGTGAAAATGTATCTCACTTGTCCAAGGTGCAAGGCTTGCTCGAGAGTGGGCAGGATCCATCAGTTGCGGAAGCATCAGTGAGCCAGATGCTGGGAGGCGGTGGTTTGGCAGGAGTGCTTGGCACGTAGGGACCCTGGAACCAAGCATGTCTCTCTGAAGGTCGTTTGTGTAGAGTTGGGGGCGGCTTGGGTGCAAGTATGATATTAGATTGCTGCAGGGTATCTCAAGCCTTTGTTAACAATAAAACCTTTGGGGGGGGCATCACTGCCCTCTGGTGGTTGTGGGAGCTACCCAGCCTTGCTGCTGCTGGATTTGAACCGCCAAGCCAGTGGGCCGCAGTCCCGCACTCAACCACTACACCACCGGGGTTCAGTCCCAACAATGAAACCTTTTATGAAACTAAATCCTCCTCGGCAATTCGGGATAATAGAGCAGATCTACAAGAGTAGAAATCCCAGGAGCCCCACTTACTTGTGCTCCCCCTTTTCTCTGCCAAGCCCCTCACTTCTGGTTCCCCCAATATGCTCCTCTGTAACCTCCAGGCTGCTTAAAACACAGCTTGAAAACCAGGGATATAACTCAAGACCTGCAAGTCAATAGATGTGGACACTGAAGTCCATGACTACCACAGGCCAGAGCAGGACCTATCACCAGAGTGTCCGGTGCCTCGTTCATGCTCCGCAGATTTCCGCTGCTGCCCTCTTGCCTTCCCTCCGTGTTAGAGCTTCAGGCTCATAGGGGCTGGTGTGTCAGGCTAGCCCCCTAGAGGTGCCAGGTTGGGAACTGGATCCGAAGACAGAGTGGAATCTGTGCTTGAGAGCTGGATCATCAGGGCCCTCCCCTTGTGCATCGCTAACTGGATTGGATGGATTCCTCGTTGTAGGGTTGCAACGATTATGGAAAATATCGTGGACTGCCAGAAGAACAAACAGATATGCCTGGGAGGAAGCACAGCCAGACACTCTTTAAAAGCCAGGATGATAGCACTTTGGGCAGATGGTCAGGGGAGACTAGTCCCTGAGCAAGGTCATCATCTGGGTTTGAGGGTCATCATCAAGAGGAAGCCCCTCCTCGGGATGTACTGACACAGTGATTCAGCCCTGGCATCAGGCAAAGGAAGGATGGAGCAGGAGCAGGCCGTGTTGTGTGCTGTCATCCATGGGGCTGCTATGAGCCGGAGTTACCTTGTCATTTTATGACATAGACCATCAATGCGAATGCTCCTGGGGGGAATGAGAAACACCAGTGAATATAGTCCAGCAACGGAAATTTCAGTTGCACTAGTGCAAGTTTATTTTTTAACGTTAAAAGTTGGGGATCATATATAGTCTGACCTTTGTTGGCGGCTGCAAATTCTATGGTGCCCCCATGCAGCTTTGCTCCCCTTTCTTATATAGGTTTTTGGGGGGGAGGGCCATCATTGCCTCTGGCGGCCATGGGAGCTACCCAGTGCTACTCATGAGAGCCGCCACTGGATTTGAACCGCCAACCCCGCAGGCCACAGTGCCGCACTCAACCACTTACACCACCAGGGCTGAGCCCTTCTGTATAGGTCTGATGCAGCCCTGGAAGCAGCCCCAGCAAGGCCATTGTGTAAAATTGAAAACACCCAAGATCCCATGTCTCTCACGTCTGTGTAGAATTTGGGGGCTGGCCCTCCTTTTTGTGAAAAGTCTGTCACTTTTGTCCTCACCAGTTGTGGCAGTCATGTACTCTTGTGTCAATTTCATGATTGGGAGTATAGGGGTGGAGTCTAGCCTGATGATCTGGATGGAGACAGCCAATGAGACCACTGTGTGGGCATAATTTCTCCTGAGAATTCTGGGAAGTCTCGAGATAGTTCTCCCATGTGTGTGAGAGACTTACAGCTGAGTCCTTGGGAGATAGTGTAGCTGACAAGACACAAGGCGAGCTTCCTGTGAGATATCCCAGAGGAGTAGCCACATGGGCATACCCTGATGGGACCAGACCCCTGAGGCTGGAAAAGCCACAGGGAGACCCCTGCCAGCGCTGACATGCTTCTACCACCACTGGATACACAAGACTCTGCACCTACTGACCTGTGATCATCCTGGCATCATTGCATGTGCTTTGTGAGTCTGAAGATGACTAATGAATCAGTCTCGGATATAAGGGCTCATATCACACTTAAGGACTTGGACTGGACTGGGATCCATTCCTCTTGTATATAAACCCCGCCCTTATATACATAGGCGTGTCTGTGAATTTGTTTTTCTAGTCTACCCAGACTAACACACCAGGTTTCTAAAACGAGGCCGGTTTCAAAGTGGAGAAGAGGCCCGCTTGGCCATGATGGCCGTGTCTGACTGACTGGTGGGGGTGGTCCAGATGTGAGCATCATGAGCTGAGATGGCTCTCTTTGATGTGGGACACAACTTTTACTAATCTCCCCAAACATCTCTCTCCCCCTTCCTGTGGGAGTGCCGTCGTGTACACTTGTCTAATGATTGCTCGAGTATGTAATATAGAAACAAATGTGAATCTGGTTCGCATGCTTCCTCTCCTTCAGCAGAAATGAACGGGGACGCTGGAGCCCCATCTGGTTCCTGTGGAGAAATGTCAGCAAATGCCACCCTGAACTTGCTCATTCAGATGGGCAGCGAGCAGTCTAAATCTTTACATGGAGGCTGCCCCAGTGTTGGTGGCACAGAACTGAGACAATGGACCCTTTCTGGTTCATTCGGTGCATAGGGACCATGGTCAGATGGGCCATCCTTTGAAGGCCTGTATATGGTTGACATACCATCTCACAAATTTGGACCCTTGAATTAAATTCAGAGCAGCTGTAAATTAGCAGATCTTTAAACCCATTACTTTTGGAGATTAATGGTATTTCTGAGTTTCATAGTCCACATGTTCTCAACATGGATTTGTCTGTTAACAGAATGAGAGATTTCTAAAGAAATTCATAAATCCAAGACTTTAAAAAGGTTGGATCTGTCTGCTGCACCGGTACTGTGATTTTTTGGAGTGATCTTGATCCAGTATTACATATTCTAAATTTGGCAGCATCTCTTTTTCGGTTGTTAACTATAGCTAATGAACTTGTGCTTTCCCCTGCCTTTTAAAACCCATGTTCTAGTCTGAGTTGTTTGGGGAAGGGTCATATCACTTTCCATAGTATATACGGGTTCGAATCCCTGCACAACCTGCAGCATTTGTTACTTCGTGATTGTGTTTGAACTGCCAGTGCAAGATGGTATCTCATCACCCTCTTTTTGTCTCAGAGGCAGAGGATTATATATTTTTTTACACTCAAGCAAAGTTTATTTGGCACAGAACATTATCAGAGGTGGGGAATGTGCATGGGGAGAGCACCTTTGGGACATATGTAAGCCTCTATATCTTCCTTTAAGGGAGGAATTTGGGGTGGCTAGGGGTCCTCTCTTTTTAAAAAATCATTTTATTGGGGGGCTCACACAACTCTTATCACAATCAATGCAAACATCTATTGTATGCAAACCACATGTGAACATCTGTTGTCATCATCATTCACATTTATAATGATATAATGGAAACACTTTGTTAGAGTGTCTCACAAAGCACTCTGGCCCCAGTGCCGCAATTTTCGATTTTCAAACACAAGACGTGATGGGTGTCAGTGGGGAGGGGAGCTGGCCTGAGCTCCCTGCCGTTCCTTCAGGAAGCTCTTGTTTCCAATCTGTTCTCTACGACTAATCCAATGGCTGTGTAGCAAACGCTGCCATTTAATTTGTGTGTGGATAGGACTGTGCTCCAGCAGTCACCAGTGGCTGATTGTGGAAGAAGACCTGCAGGCTTAGTTTCCATGGCAACTTTGGGTGGACTAGCATCTCCAACCTTTTTTTTTGGGGGGGGGGGGGGGGGCATCACTGCTCTCTGGTGGTGGGAGTAGGAGGCCCAGTCCCACTGCTGGAATTGAACCTCCGTTCCCAGTGGGCCGCAGTCCCACACACAACCACTACGCCACCGGGGCTCAGTCCTCATCTCCAACCTTTTAGTTGACAGCTAAGCCCGTTAAGTTTCCGAGCCACCCAGATACTCGTATATACTCCCACCTGTTGGGTCCCTGGGTCACCGGGCTGCTAGCTCGATGGGTGGTTCAAACCCACCAGCCACCCCACAGGAGGAAGTTCTTATAAAGAGTCACAGACTGAGAAACACTGGACCCTGACTCAGATTCCCCCATTAGGTCATGCTCCCCACTCTGTCTGGTGGCGTGGTGGAGCACGGGGTTCTCTGTCCCATCATGTTCAGTGCTTTTCCCCAATACTGGAGATAAAGCAGGGCCTGAAGCCTGCACCTGCATATGCTTCCAGCTTCCCAGAGTCCCGTGGACAAGGACTGAGGAGACACACTGTGCCGGAAACAGCCTTGTAAGACAGCCTACCTGAGTTAGACTTGGGAAAGCAAACACCCCCACTGTGGAGGAGCAGTTTTCTGTCCTAGGGTCACTCTCTGAAGGATAGTCTCCAGCAAAGCCTTGAAAGATTGGTGCCGAGGGCCTGGGCGGGACAGTGTCTCCTGACACTTGCAATCTGGGCCTTTATGAAGTATCAGAATGATCGCCTAGGCTTCCTGGTCTACCTGGCCCACACCCTCAGACTCACAGGGGCACGGAGAGAGTGCAGTGTTGTCAGACTGCTCTTCAGCATCTCTTCCCCTTCCTCTCCACAGCGCCCATGTTGTTCTCTGTATCCCCGCTAACTTTTTCATGAAACAATATCTAAATTAGTAGGGAGTCGTCATTGGAATACATTAAGCTAAGATCTCAAGCTCTTGAGCAAAAGGAAGTTGCTGTGACACTACAAGGGTGCTGTTCCCTTAGCTCTCTTACGCGATCAGGGAGGCACCCTGAGGAGTATTCTGGGCGCGCACTTCCAGTGCTCACCTGCTTCTGGTGGACCCAGAAGCATGGTGGAAGAGTGTTGTTAAGTACATTTACACATTTTTTAGTCATTTTATTGGGGGCTCAAACAACTCTTTAACACAATCCATACATACATCCATTGTATGCAAAGCACATTTATACATTGGTTGCCATCATCATTGTCAAACATGTGTTCTCTCCTTGAGCCCTTGGTGTCAGCTTGTTAAGTATATTTTGACAGGATTTACTCATCTGTGCAGGCAACGTCACTAGAATGGAGACCCTAACAGTTGAGCTAAGCATTGTTCTAGGTGTTGAGAATAAAGCAGTAAGCAGAACAGACGGAATTCCTTCATGGGACTTTCATCTCACCTATATATGTGTGTGTATATAAATGAATATGTACATATGTATATATAAATGAATATATATATTCATTTAGCATGCAAGTAAGTGGCATTATCTCACAGGACTGAGTTAACGCATAGCATTATGGCATATCCCCTGAGGCGAATTCTTCGGAATCGGTGTGTGTGTCCCTAAGAGCGTAACTGGAGTGCGAGTTGACTATGGAGACCAGGATAGTGTCTTCCTCCCAGAGGGTGCCGGACACGGGAGCTGAGAGGTGTCGCTCCAGAGGCGGAGAGAAGGGGTGCACCCGGGGGAGTACGACCCTGCTCGGTCGAAGGGCAGTGATAGAAAGAACATTTCTTCCTTGAGTGTTGAGAGTGAACTTTCAGAGAAATATTAGGGTTGGCAACTCAAGTCTGCCTCTTCCAGGGGCTGCCCCCGTCCAGATGTGCAGTCCCCCCCAGAAGCTATGCTGTGTCCTGCAAGATCACTGGGAGTCAGAATGGACTGGGCGGTAGAGGGCACGGGCGATGTGACACAGATCTTTCACCAGCCCCGTGCGGTTCTTGTTCTTGGTGTGGCGGATGGAACCCCCAAATGCCATGGCGGTATCTTTCACCGGCACACTCAGCGGCATCGTGTCCATCCTGTACAACCGTCACTGCTCTTTGCGTTCATCTTTTGACTCTGTCCTTCTGATTCTGCGGGTTTAGCTTTACATATATGCCGATCTGGAACCTGGAAGTTTCCAATACTGTTTCTATTTATTTCACCAATTCGATCAAGTCATTACTTTGAGCTGAATGCGTGTTTCAGCATTGGGGGGGTAACTGCAAATCTCTGTTTGAAATAACGTTCCAAAGTGGCTTGTTCACTTTGGGGGTTGTAGTTTTCTGCACTAGAAGTATTTGATTTAGTTTGACAGAATATGGAAACAGTCAATCTGCCTTCCTAGCAATTAAAATTCTCAGTTATTTAAAATGTTCAGCATGTCTGTTTTAAAAGTAAGAAGGAAGCGGATTGTTTTCTCCCTCAGCTACCTTGGGGGATTCTGAATGTGTGCTATAAGATTGGTGCGTCTGCAGAGGTAACAGATGAAAGAAAGCGACGTTTGAGATAGATTTCAAAACAGCATGAGAAGATGCAAAAGAAACCCAGGATCCATTGTGCTCGTGTTGCTCTTTGTGAGTTAAGGAGTTTAGAAAAGTAGTAACTAGTGTGAGAGGTGGGGAGCACAAAGATACTCTGGAAGTAATTAGTAAGGCTGACATTTCTGCATCTCATTTTGGAGTGCTCATGTTTGGAATGCCACATGAAATCCTGATGAAATGTGTGTTTCAGGTTTGCGGAGAAAAGCAGCGCTTTGAGAAGCTGATGGAACATTTCAGGAATGAAGACAATAACATAGATTTTATGGTGAGTTGGTTCAGTGTTACATTCAACATAGCAAACGCAGCAGTTTTTCCTCACCCCTCTAGCTGTGTGTGGTGTGTGGTGTGTGTGTGTGTGTGTGTGTGCTTTACAAAGGACAGGAAATTGAATATTATATGCTATAGATCGCATCTAGACAGGCTTTCTTAATCTGTTTCCCCTTATGCATGGCATGTATTTTCCTTTTTATTCCTTACATATATACTTTACAGTAAAGTCTAGAAGTAGTGTTTGTTTATTTCAAATGAAAGTTGGGAACGGAAAAGGGAGTCCGCGGGGGAGCATTTTCAGGCACATATGCCCGCAGTGGTCACGTTAGCTGATGGGTTGCTGCATGGAAATCCTTAAGGCAGACCAAGAGCCTTATCATACACCTTCTCCAGGCCCCAGCCAGTGACCTTCCCCCAATCTCAGAGTTCTGGCCTACTCAACTGCTAGTCTGTGCACCAAAGCGTCGGGAGCCCTGGTGGCTCAATGACTAAGGTACGACCGGTAGGTTTGTAGCAGCCCAGTGGTCCCCTGCGAGCCATTGTCTGCAGACCATGGCATTGCTGTCAAAACATGGCCAACGCAGGGACACCGGGACTGCACAGAAACGCTCCACAGGCTTTCCGAGACTGATGTGCATCTTCATCAATCGTAAGGGCATCGTGAACATAGAAATCATAGGTGAGCAGATTGTCACCTCTTTCCCCCACCGAGCAACAGGTGGGTTCACACCACCATCCTTTTAACTGGCAGGCGACCCCTCTCGCCAAGATGCCAGCCTAGAAAACTGTGTGGGACCATTTGGCTGTGTCCTGGAGGGTTGTTGCAAGCCCCCGCGGTGTAGTGGGTGCATGTCGGAGTGCTCACCTCAAAGTCAGCAGTTTGAAACCACTAGCCGCCCCTCGTGGGAAAGCTAGGGCTTTCTCCTCCGATCAAGAAGTGCCGTCTGAGAAGCCCAGAGGGGCAGGTCTACCCTGTCCTTTAGGGTCACGGTGAATCGGCGTCAGCTCCGTGGCAGCGAGTTGAGTCGTGGGTGGTTAGGAGTTGAAAGCAGCATCATCCCCCAGGTGAATATGCAGCCACGAGTTTCCCCTTTGACCCCTTTCCTGTTCTGGTAAGTTGGTGAGAGCATCATCCCACTGTAGATCTCCTTAGGCTAGATGGCAAGACTGTCACCCTAAGGTTAAAACATCAAAAGGACTCATTAAAACGTAAATGAGTGGCAGGACTTCCGAATCCATACGTCTAAATCCTAATTGTGGCCTAAAGACACTTTCATGGATTTCCTGAGATCTGCAGGCTTCCTTCACTCAGTGCTGTTCCACTGAGGAGTTCCGGTTGTGTAAGGGTTACATGTTGGGCTGCTACCCACAGGTCACCAGTTTAAAGCCACAAGCCTCTCCGTGGGAAAAAGATGAGGCTTTTTACTCCCACAAAGAGTTACAATCTGGGAAACCCATAGGGGTACTTTTACCCTGTCACAGACGGTGGCTGAGCAGCAGAAGTGACTTGATGGCAGTGAGGTTTTGTTTGGTTGATTTGGGTCGTTTGTGGTTCCTCTGGGAACGGTGAGAGGCAGGAGGTCCGTACTTGGCCTTGGTCTCAGAGCCCAGTCCTGGCCTCAAGCAGATAGCCTAAACAGCTCCAAATTGCAGTCTCTTCCAGCCAGTGCTTAGAATCCCAAATACACTGTCCACTTTCATTGCATCAGGGACTGCATACTGTAACACATGGCTTTACAAACTTCTGGCGCTGTCATGTGGAAAATATATGTCCCTCCCATACTGGATTCTCAAATGTTATATGCCTCTTAGCCTCCCCTCATGTCTCCCAAAGTTAGTAAGAACACTCACTCTGTCACAAGTGTTGCAGTCCCCTCGCCCTCCAATGAAGCGTGTTCCTTATTTTTAAAAGATAAAAACAAAGTGTGAAACGAGAAAAGCTTTCACATTGACTTCTTAGTAGGCAGGAGCTCTCGGACTGTGGCAGGCTAATTTTTGCCCAGGTGGTAGGTTGCTGGAGCGCCACGCCTGCCCCTCTGCCTTGCTGAGAGGAGCTCTGTGCACACCAGGGACTCCCAGTTCCGGTCAGCCTAGGGGCTTCAGAGTTTAGTCTCCGGGATGACCCTTTGGAGATTCACAGAAAAATAGTCAGCATTCTTGTTTTCTTCAAAATGAAAGTATCTGGCCAACCCCTGAGCCGCCATGGGTTCAGCATTGGCCTGTCAACTTCAAGGCTAGTGACGGAATCCCACCATCCACTCCACAGGCAAAGGACACAGCTCTCTGCTCATAAAGATTTTTTATTCCCGGGAACTCGCTACATATTGCAGTGAACTCTGTGGCAGTGAGTTTCCTGGGTTTCGCCTGTTACCAGAGTATCTGCTTTAAAAGCCACAAAGCCTCCTATTCCCTCTCCATAGAGCTGTGCTCCTCAGTGCACCCCCGTCCCCGCCATTCCTCATTGATTTGCGCATGGCCTTCCTCCCTTCAGTTACAGTCTGTGGCTATTGGGTTTCAGCTGAAATTATAAATACCTTCAGTCTAGGAGGACACATGTAAATGTTTGCCTGCAAACGAGAGCATGTGTTCTGTCACTTCATGCATTCATTGGTGCCTCCATGTGCAGCACTTTATATAGAGACTTCTAGGTACTATCTAGGTACCAGGAGCCCTGGTAGCATAGTGGTTACAAGTTGAATTGATAAGCACAAGGTCAGCAGTTTGAAACCACCAGGAGAAGATGAAACTTTCTTTTTCCCATAAAGAAACTCGTGTGGACCATTCTCCCTGTCCTATCGGGTCGCTATGCACTGGACTCAAGTTGATGGCTGTGAGCTTGGATTTAGGTACTACTTTGCAAGCAGCGCAGAGACCATAAAGCTGAACAGAGCTGTTAGACCTGTCTTATCAAGAGAAATGGAAAGATGCCAAATCTGACTATTTCTTGCCTCTAGAAAATGAGACTTTTCATAAAACTGCCCTTTGGGGGATACAATTAGGTTGCTCAACTTTCCAAACATCATGTTCTTTGTAACCTATAATACACATTTTTTTTTAAGATAGGGCAAGATGTGTATTTTTTTCTGTATACTTTTTGTTAACAAAGGGAAAAAATTAACTGACAACATCTTCTTCAGCTGGTTTGACCATAGAACCTGAAGTGCTTTTTATTCCCCCCTAACATAAAATACAATAGAGTTCCCTCATAACCTAGGGTATTTATACATTTTTTTTTTTGTGGGCACCACTGCCTCTGGTGGTTGTGGGCGCTACCCAGTACTGCTCCTGAGAGCCGCTGTTGGATTTGAACCGCCAAGTCTGCAGGCTGCACTCCTGCACTCAACCACTTACAACACCGGGGCTCAACCCTATTTATACATCTTATAAGGTATCCATACTAGGGTATTTATACATCTTACAAGCTAGCCATTGTATGGTGAACTTAAAGAAGGCCCTGTGTTGATAAAGGTACATGAACAAAAGATCAAGAAACTGGGGTTGGAGGAGGAAAAAGGCTATAGGGAGAATGAGGAAGCTCTGAGGGAGGAGGTAAACATAGGCTCCTCAATCATTGTGCCTCTCTCAGCCATAGGAGGGAAATGTTAGTAAAGTTTGTCCACCCCATATAAACTGTTGGGCTCCTCTCTGCCATTAGTCATCCGAGGTCTACTTTTCTTTGTGGCAGGCCCCAGAGCTACTGATGGGGCTTGCGCAGAGAAAGGAAATCCAAAAGTTTCTATGAATACTCCTTGGTTCAGAGGCAATTGAGATGAGCTATCAGTTTCTGTCCTATGGAGTAGGTGGGGTTCCCAGGGGCTTTGTTGACATGGTGACTTTGTGAGGTGATCATGAGGGATGTCCAAGTTATGAGTGTTACGTTATGCCTGGAATAATTGATGCATTTTGCATGAGAGACCTGTGTGCCTTTTTTAAAAAAAGCATTGTATTGGGGGCTCGTACAACTCTTATCACAATCCATACATACATCCTGTTTATCTGAGATATAATTAGCACACCATCCACTATACCTATTTAACGTGTACAAGTCATGGTTTCAGCTTATTCACAGGTTATCCAACCATCACTGTGATCAGTCCTCTTCTAGAACATTTTCTCTTTCCTAAAAGAAATCCCAATCTCATTAGTAGCCCCACCCATTTCCCGCCAGGTCCATCCTGAGCTGCAGTCTGCTCTGTGGATTTCCCTGTTCTGGGTCTTTCATGTGATTGAAATCACACATACACGGGCTTTGTGACACGATGTCTTTTGCGTAGTGTACATACAGTTTTCAGAGTTCATGCATGCTCCATTGTGGGGATCTACTCCATTCTGATTATCCATCTGCCCTCTTTGGATATTTGGGTTGTTTTGATTATGACATGCTGAGTAAATGTTACAAGGACTGTAGACGTAGCAGTGGAACTGCTGGATTACTGGTAGCTGGGTGTGCAACTTTGTGAGGATTCACACACTGGCTTTCTCTCTTGACCTGCCCCACGGCCCTGGATGACGGTTCCCGTATCCCTACATCTTCTGCAGCACTAGCTATCACCCATCTTTGGGATGATAGGCATGTCTGTGGGTGGGAAGTGGTATCTCACTGTTTTAAAAGTACTTTTTCATTTGAAAAATAGGGAAAAAATATTTTTTACACTTTGTAAAATGGAGGAAAAGACATTGGTGAATGGGCCTGAACTTGTGAAGTGGTTCATGGTTGGGATTTAAATGAGAAAAGAGGTGTGGCATCTCTCTAATCCCTTGCAATCTCCTTTCAGGTGGCCTCCATGCAGTTTATTAATATTGTAGTCCATTCAGTAGAAGACATGAATTTCAGAGTTCACCTCCAATATGAATTCACCAAATTGGGCCTGGATGAATACCTGGATGTGAGTACTACTCTAACCTTTTCCTCAAATTTAGGACTTGCTTTTTTTGTTCACCTTCCAAGAAACATTTCCAGAGTAGTGAAAGAGGGCTTAAAACTCAATGCAGCCCTCCAATGCCTGTGCACGAGTTACTGGGAACAGATCTGAGTGGTGCAATCTAGAGAGGAGCTAGGTTCCTGCGCGCCTCGTGGGACCTTGCTGCCTTCTGCCAGCAGCTGCTTCGTGCAGAGTTAGATAACCTCTTGCAGACTTGGCTGCAACATCCCTCTGCTTGTGAGCTTTGTCTGGGACCAGTCTCATTGCGCTCTTCCCCTGGGCGATTGGGTAATTCATGTTCTTGTCACTCTGGGGATGCCATCTGGGCAGGGAAAGTCACACCAGGACTGCAGTGGAGTGATGAGTACATGCTTAGAGCATACAAAAATCACTTCCTTGTGTAGCTGGGAAATTCCCCTAACAGGACTTGTGGCTTTAGAAGTTCCACTTCCATTCTTGGGTGGAAGGGATCTCAAGTTTCTTTCTCTTGCGTGCTTTCAGAAGTGTTCAGCCAGGTCCCTGAAACACTTCAGCCAAAGAGCAGAAAGATGGAAGTCATAATCATATTTGAATAGCTACAGGATGCACCCTCATCCTGAACCCCGAGGCAGTTTTTATTTTGCCTTGCGGTCTTCCAAATGGGCTAGTTGAATTTGGAAGATGGCTAATGAAAAGGCAAGAATAGTGTGCCTCAGATTTATTTTGTTGTTGTTGTCTGTGGACTTCCTGTTTATGTTGTTTTCCCAGTTGAAAACTCAACTAATGTCACTGGCTGTTTCTCCTCTAAGGTCAAGGTTTGTCTGGCTTCTTATCCCACATGCTGTCAAAAAGCTCAAAGTGTTTTTTATTTGTTTTTTATTATTTTGTTTTGTTGGGCATCACTTTCCTCTGGTGGTTGTGGGAGCTACCCAGCGCTGCTCCTGAGAGTCGCCACTGGATTTGAACCACCAAGCCCACGGGCCCCAGTCCTGTACTCAACCACTTACACCACCAGGGCTCAGCCCTCAAAGTGTTTTTAGGCTGCAGGTCGTAGTGGCGGTTATTAACATATCAGCCACGACTTGTTACTCATTGAGAATCTTACACGATGTCCAGTTGAGCCTCTGCTCTATTTTCCCATCTGACCTCTGCTCTGATTCAGAAGCCTTTTCAGTTTTGACCCCTCTAAATGGGTCTCTTCAGCACAAACTAAATGACAGGCTTTCATATTTGTCTGGAGAGAAAATCTACTTTCTCAAGAATGGATCTAGAGTGAAATTCATTTTCGCAATTAGGATTCTTCTCTAACTCTGCATTTTATTCCTTGCTGGTCTGTTGATTCAGCTCCCAGATAGGCAAAGGTGTTCAAAAGACGAGCATGGCAGACATAGAGTGATCCAGATGCTTTGCTGATGTAAGCAGTAAAGGCTTGCCTACATTATTCCTGTGCCAGATATTCTGGGCTTCTCCTTTCATGTCTTCCCCAGGTGTTTGTTTGTCTCACACAATACTCTCTACTTTTTAAAAACTCTAGATTCCCTCATTTCATGGCAATGTGTGCACAAAGCTCGCAGACAATATTTCATGTTTAAAAGGGTGTATTAAGGAAGTTAACAGGTTGCAGTGCAAGTGAGAAATGCTGAGGATACAGTTGTTCATCAGGACAAATTACAAAGTTCTTTCAGGTTGTGAACAAATACCCAAAGGCCAGGGCAGTGCCCTATAAGCTTTCCCTGGGGAGCATTCAGCTCAAGCCCTGTGAGCACATCCAACTCCCCAAAGTAAGTTCTCAGAGGCACTCCACTCAAGTAAGCCTTAGCCTGAAGGCACTGAGACCCAACTCCTTGGGGTCAGCAAGTTCAGCTCCCCCAAGGAAGTCCCTAGAGGCACCCCACTTCTTAAGCCAGCCTCCTGAAAAGCAGCGTACAACTTTACTTGCTTCATGGGTTGGGAAGGCCACCACTCTCATGCTCTGGTTTGCTGCTGCTCCTCTGATGTCAGCTGACTGCTGGATCCAGGAGGTTCACAGAAGGATCTCAGGTCCAGAGGATGCACTCTACTGCTGGCTCTTGCTGTTAGTGATATCCCCTATCCTGTTTCCTACAGGGCTCATTTTATACCTAGCACAGTGTAGTCTTCCAGTACGTCCTTGTTCACAGTTGCTCAGGGGTGAATCTGCTCCATGTCTTCCCCCACCTTCTTACCCAGACCCATTCAGGAAAATCTCATTGGGTGCCAGTTAGAGACCGTTTAATTAGAAGTGCCACATCACAGAATTTTCTGCCTGTACCAGGGCAAGTCCTGACTGATGTAGGGAAATTCCATGATCTAGTTCACTTTGAGATTCACCTGAGAGCTTCCCTAAGAGTTCCAAGTGGATGCTGGACCCTGGAATGCAGTGAACAAGGGAGAACTTTCTGGTGAATGCTTTGGGGATCCTTAACCTGTTTCTGTGGTACAGTGACTTCGGGGAGCAGTCATGGAGGATGAGTAATTTGTGCTAAAATCCACTTGCAGGCAGCATCTATATACACCCCACTGGGTATATATGCTTCACATGCACATGTATACTGCGTGCGAAGCATTGCGCAGGCAGAGATAACACCCATCATGTTCATTTATCCTACACAACCCACCTGCCCCAATTAGGTTTTTTGTTTTCTATAGCTTCTTTTTTCAAGCAGTTTTAAACAGTTTCCCATTAACTTGATTTTGCATACTTTAATATATTTTTGGTTATAATATGCCTACGTGGAGCAGGAAAGAAATTGTGTATATTGGGGGAAGGTTGTATCTAGAAGGTAGTATAGTTGACTGTACTGTCTTTAGAAGTCACTTGGTGATTTTCTTCAGGAGGAAGCTGATGTATGAATCTCTCTTGGAGGAGTTTAAACTGTTTGGAACAAATGGAAATGTATAGATTGTTGTTGTGGGGTAGGGGGAAGGTTATGTTCCATTTCCACAGATGATACTCACACCCCTGTGCTTGCATTTTGGTTTTCAGAAGCTGAAACACACAGAGAGTGACAAGCTGCAGGTACAGATTCAGGCTTACCTGGACAATGTGTTTGATGTGGGAGCGCTGCTGGAAGATGCCGAAACCAAGAATGCAGCCTTGGAGAGAGTGGAAGAACTGGAAGAAAACATTTCTCATGTAAGTCCATTTCAGAACAGAAAAGGTGCTTAGGTTGCCGAATTCACGATGGCTAGCTTTAGGACAGTACTTGGTACATTTGGCATAGACTGAAGACTTGCAGCTTGAGGTGGGGGTTATCAGATGTCCTTCCCACCTCACCCCCCAGAAGGCAGTATGTGTCACTTAAAACCCAGAGGAAGCGGCAGCCACCCCTTAGCCCCCACTCCTGTTAGTTATAGGGCATTTGAATTCCCAAACTCGCTGAGTTTGAGGCACAGGAGAGTCGGAAGACAGGAGGGAATGCAGTGCAAATGTGGGGAGAACATCGCTTCAACTACAAGTCATTCTTACCAAAGGTCCACCCGCACAGGGTGTCCGCTGGCAGGATGCTCCGATGACTCCCTTCTGCGCGTCTCCACTCTCCCGCTGTGGGTCCCTTACCTTTTGAAATGATCCACTTCAACAATGGGTATTTTCAGGGCCACCATCAAGTGGGCTTTCCCATATGTCTTCTTTGCGGTACCCACTCTGTTGGAGCGGGGCTAATTTTTCCGTGGCAGGTCTTTTTTTGCCATGGACCGTAGATATTCATGAGTCGAAAGACCTTCAGAAGTGGTACTGCTGCTCATTCCTGTAGCACATATTTAAATAGAGAATGAGCAGAAGAACAGTGCTTCCCCAATGCCTACGGAAGGGTACACGGACATGGGATGACATTCTTTCTGGCGAACGGTTGTCCTGATGGTAAAGGAGCTTTGGGAGTGGAACATTCTTTTTCCATCGCTTTTTTCTGTGTTCTTTAAGAAGTAAGTGCTTACTGTCCTTCACCTTTTCCCATCCCTCTGAAAGCAGACGTCTGTCTTACTGCCTAGAGTCTGAGCCAAGTTGAGGAGCCCAAACCCTTCTTGTGTAAGTGCTCCACTGACCTAGTCGGCACCTTCTTAGGAGATTGACAGGCCCAGTATTCTTCCCTTGCCAGATTTGTGTTATCTTCTGACCCTGATAAGGCTGAATCTGTACTTTGGTTCCTCATAGTGCCTCACTGATTATCTTTCCCTGTGATTATTTTCAGGAACGGTGAGAAATCTGAAGTGGCACAGTGCTAGAGTCTTATGTTAAAAGTTGTTTTGTTCTGTCTGCCCTTCCTTTACTGCCACAGCCAGCATGGCCTGGCTACAGGTGTACACCTACCTAGGTAGCAGGCCACCTGTTTATTTCAACTCTTCCCCACAATGTCTCTCCTGTATCAGTTGTTTAGAAAGTGACAATAGTAATTTTTAAAAAGGGATTCTCTAATGACAGAGCAACGCTTCCGGGATCAATTATTTCCAACAGCAATTGTCTGTGGCCCTTGATTGCCGCTGTTATGTGCCACTGAGTCAGCGACAGAACAGAACCCTTCCTGCACTGTCCTCACGACTGGTCCCATGTTTGAGCCCCTCGGTACAGCCATTATGTCAGCTTATCGCCTGGAGAGTCTTGGCTGTCTTTCTGCTTGACCAAGGATGATGTCCTTCTCCAGGGACTGGCCTCTCCTGAGGTCTAAAGTAGGGAAGACCACGTCTTGCCATCCTTGTCTCTAAGGAGCATTCCTGCTGTACTTCTTCCAAGACAGACGAGCCTGTCCTTTGGTAATCCATGGTATTGTCAGGGCCCTCAAGTCAAGCGCATCATTCTTTTTTGGTCTGCCAGAGTCAGTGTCCAGCCTTCACGTGCCGATGACTTGGGGCAAGCACACCTTGTCCTCCAAGTCACACCCTTACTTTTCAGTCCTCTGAAGAGGGCTTGTGCAGTGCACCCCTTGATCTCTTGACTGTGACTCGCATGCACATTGGTTGTGGATGAAGTGGCACACTCCTTTATGATGTAGGAATACTGGAGAACAGACAGTTTCCCCCTCCTCCCCCGTCTCGCCTTACCCCTCACCTTCCTATTCTTTTTCTGGCTCCAAGTGCAAGTTCCCCTGCAGTTGATTCCAACTCACTGTGATCCCCCGTGTCTGTCAGGAGAGAATTAAACACAGTAGGGTTCCTAACGTCCCACTGAAAAACCGTAGATCGCCAGGCCTTTCTTGTGAGGCCCCTCTGGGTGGGCGCTAATGCGCCATCGTTTCGGTCACCAGCTGAATATGTTCATCGTTGGCCCTGTCCCATCGTCCAGCTCCTTCCAAAGTAGAGGCAGGCACACCACGTGTGTTGAAAACAAGGGACCTGACATATGGGTTTTATTAAGGATTACATATAGATGATTAATTCCTCTCAGAAACAAACATGTGTTCAAAGCCATAGTATAAATATTAACAAGGCCAGAAGACAGCTTGTGGAACACATGTGGGCCTCTGGTCTCCGAGCCTCGTTTTCTGAGAACCAGAGCACTCGGTCCGATTTGCCCTGTGTGTTGACTCCGCTTCCCCTTTCGAAACATTACAGCTGTCTGAAAAGCTGCAAGACACGGAGAATGAAGCCATGTCCAAGATTGTGGAACTGGAAAAGCAGCTCATGCAGAGGAACAAGGAGCTGGACGTTGTGCGAGTAAGTGGGATGGTGGCAGCTGTCGGTCTGGGGACTGCACAGCAGGTTCTCCAAAGGAAGGCACGGGTGCAGCCCGTTCCGTAGACCCAGTGTACACGCACTCACGGTCTGTATCCAAGTGCGTGTGCAGTCACACACTGGGGCACAGGATGGCCTTGTCACCCCGTGACAAGGGAACCAGAATTTTGCTCCATCTTGTAGAAACCGAATCATTTATGGGGCTCGTCTCCATTTGGCTGGAAATAAAAACACGGAGTCCATGCTCGCCCCTGCCGTGTCTCTTTTACTCGGGCGAGGACTTCTTTCTATTTCCGTGCCTTGCCTCTACTTGCAACCAGATTGGTGGTCGATGCTGAAATTGTCACACGGGCCATGCTGAATGGCATTCATTTTTTGTTTGTTTGTTTGGTTTTTTTGGGGGGGCATCACTGCTCTTCAGTGGTGGGAGTAGGAGGCCCAGCCCCACTGCTGGAATCGAACCTCCATCCCAGTGAACTGCAGTCCCGTGCACAACCACTACGCCACCGGGGCTCAGCCCGCATGGCATTCATTTTAAGAAGAAAACAGGTTTGTTTTTATTTAAGCGGCAAAGCAAACCCCATCCATTTTACTATCAGCTCATTCCTGACCTTTTTTTTGGCCACCCACTGGATTCACTGTCCCTGTCAGGTATGCGGAGGTGTCTTCCTCCGTGAACTTGTGGCTTTGCAGAACAGGAACACGCCAAGGGGCCCAGAGGGCTTTCAGGAGAGGGGCGTGCCTCCCCAACACCCAGTGGAACAAGGCATTTCAGGGTGGTTATCGTGCCTGCGTGTGTTGCTGGATACGCCTTTGGTGTCCCACAGTTCACTCTAGGAAATGTATTTCCTGGCATGCCCTAGCAGCATATGGACTCAATTCAAGTTCAGCTCTGTGGTTATTAAGAACGGGCAGCGTGTGAGGCACGGTCCCTGCCGGCTGGAGGTCTGTGGGGAGAGAGTCCATGTCCACAGCCCCACAGTCAGTTCAATTCCAGAAAAACCCTTGCCTGCAACCTCAGTTTAAAAAAAAAAAAAAAAAGGCCTGCAGAAATAAGTAATCAGTGGGAGGGATGCTTTCTGGCCTGCTGTGTTAATGATAATATCCAAATGTTTAAACAGCCCATTGCCCGAACAAACCCTGGTCAAGTGGCACTGTGAGGGCCAGAGTCCTCCATTCAGAGACGACTCGCTTCTGCTTCATCCCACAGAGATGATTCCTGAGTTTCTGGGGGAACATTTTAATTCCCGGTCTGATTTCTATCCAACGTGGATGTAGATCCTACTGACTGTTGTTAGCTGATACATATCTGGGGTCTCTAAAGAATTTTCACTATAAGGAAAGGCACAGCATTTTGCCTTACCAGGACGTGGACTCAGTGTAGCCCAGAGTCTGCTGTACAGTTACTTGGGGGCTGTCTCTGCCCTGATCCTCTCTGCCCACAGAGAACATTGAGGAAGCGCTATTTATCCATGACAAAGAAGCACTTAACCATAGCGCAATTGCTAGAATATATTTTGTACATCACCAGTGAGTGGTTATGGGAACGTCACAGGTCCTGGTGGAGTTCCACCTAATTCCTCTTCCTGTGGTCCGTTGCCACTGGAACGATTCCAGCCTATGGCGCCCCCGGTGTGCAGAAGGCCCCGCTCCTTGCTTTTCTTCTTTTGTCCTCATGTCTCATCTGATGGGGACAGATAGATAGGGAGGGTCACTGTGAAGCCAGATCCTTCATCGTGGGCTCTTTTTGCAGGAAATCTACAAAGATGCAAATACCCAGGTTCACACGTTAAGGAAAATGGTCAAGGAGAAAGAAGAAGCCATTCAGAGACAGTCGACCCTGGAAAAAAAGATTCATGAACTGGAGAAGCAAGGGACCATTAAAATCCAGAAGAAAGGGGACGGGGAGATCGCCATCCTGCCCGTCGTGGCCTCGGGCACCTCCCCCGCGGGGTCTGAGGCTGCAGCCGGGGACTGCGTGGGACCACTAACCGGGGCGGCCTCTTCGGGACCCTCACCCGCCCCTCCGCTCGCACTACCTCTGTCCTCAGACGCACAGGAAGCAGGTGAGACCCGGGCATGATCGGGCGCGCCTTCCCTTACCAGACTTGGGAACATGTTGCCTTCGGGGATTCAGGTTAGACATCTTCCTCTCACATCTGTTGAATGAGGCGATTTACGGTCTGGGGGGAAGGGGGCACAGGGGATGGAGTACCCACCTTGTGTCCCTTTCAATGAGTTGTTTCCAGGCACGTTACGTGCCTGTGGCGTATTGTGCGGGGGAAATTGCTCCTCTGTTCCTAAAGTCGGCCTGTCTCTTCTCTCCTTCCCTAGTGCAAAATGGTCCAGTAACACCACCTGTGCCGCCACCTCCACCACCGCCCCCACCTCCTCCTCCCCCGCCCCCACCCCCGCCTCCGCCGCTCCCGGGACCTGCCACGGAAACGGGCCCTGCGCCTCCTTTACCACCCCCACCGCC
>PVJH01025612.1:0-31316 GCA_004026705.1 Nesogale talazaci
CTTTTTTTTTTTATAGTCCTCTTCTGAATCTAGCCTGAACTTGTGGCAGTTCCCTGTCATGCAACGGTTGTTAGATGATCTTAAGTAAAATTATACTTGTATGTGATATCGTTCTATAGTTTGAGCATTCTGTTGGGTCACCTTTCTTTGGAATGGGCACAAATATGGATCTGTGTCAGTCAGTTGGCCAAGTAGCTGTCTTCCACATTTCCTAGCATAAAGGAGTGAGTGCTTCCAGCGCTCCTTCCTGAATACTTCAATGGCTATTCCATCGACTCCTGGAGACTTGTCTTTGGCTAAGACTCCCAGTGCAGCTTGAACTTCTTCCTTCAGCACCGCTGGGTCGTGCTCGCATGCCCCCTGCTGACATGGTGGGATGCCGACTGATTCTCTTTGATACCGTGGCTCTGTGTGGCTTTCCCCTCTTTTCTTGATGCTTCTTGCAGTCACTCAATATTTTGTGTATGGAGTCTTTCAAAATTGCAGTTTGAGTCTTGAATTTTTTTTTCTTGAATTCTTTCCATTTCAAATATGCTGCGCATGCTTTCCCCTTTGGGTTTCTTAGTCCTAGATTCTTGCACATTTTGCTATGATATTTGGCTTTGTCTTCGCCAGCTGCCCTTTGAGATTTTCTGTTCAGCTCCGTGGCTTCATCCGTCTTTCCCTTTGCTTTAGCTGCTCTGTGATTAGTAGCAGGGGCTCGTATGTCAATTGTCATCCACTAGTTGATCACAAGTGTAGTGTGGGTAGATCTTAAGGCATTAAAAAAATAGACATGAACCTATCCTCAATCCTGTCACTTAATTGATATACAGCGGGGCCAATCAGATGCAGCCTTGGGTGTCAAACGCAAGTGCAAAACAACTGAGCTAAGTGCAGCAAAACTGACAAGCTAAGCTATCGCCAATTTTTAGACCTTATTTTTTTTCCTCTTAAGCATAAGAAAGGATATTCAAGGATTAAGTAGGGAAGCTGGACCCAAAAAGAGACAAAAACATACCACTTTCATACAGAATGGAAGATTCTGACACTACAAGATGACATTCAGCTGAAGTCCAGAGTGCATGGACAGTTCTGGAACTTACTCACAGAGGCAAAGTACCCAAACGTGAGAAAAATGTGCGACCTCCTTGACTGCATTATTCGGCTCTACTTATTTATGAGTCAGCTTTCCCACAGAAAGGTCATTAAGTCCAAGTACCGCTTCACCATGGCTGATGATCTTTGGAAATGTGCTTCAGGCTGGCTGTCAGCAGCTATCGTCCAGGCTATGCATCCCTGGCTCATTCCATTCACTGCAAGTCACAGAGTACACTCAGGTATTGACAAAAAACGTACATAGTTAATTGTGTTGTATTGTGCAATACTGTCTCATGAGGTAATGCAAGGTACATAAACATACATTGCACATATAAAGAATTCTCAATGCATTTATGAATGTAATATATAAATTAAAAATATACATCTTGCATTTTTGTAGTTGGTAGATCATTTTTACTTGATCATTTTATAAGCAGCTCGCATGCTGGAAAAGTGTGAGTACCCCTGATTAATAGCAAGGTCCAGAGTCTCTTCTGGCATCACTTTGATGTTTTCTTTCTTTCCTGTCTTTAATGACCGTTTGCTTTCTTTGTAAAAAGGCTATCTTTTTGATGACCTCTCACAGCTCATCAGGTCTTCTTCATGTGTCAAATTTGTTCTTGACAGGTTCTCAAAATTCAGGTGGGATAGATTCAAGGTCATATTTTTGGCTCTAGTGTGCTTGTCATTAATTTTTTTAGCTTCCTCCTGAACTTACATATGAGCAGTGGATGGTCTGTTCGGCAGCAGCTCCTTGATCTGGTTTCAGCTGCTGAAATTGAGCTTCCCCAGATGATCTTCCCACAGCTCTAGTCAATTTGATCTCTGTGGGCTCCATCGGGGGAAGCCCATGTAGTGTTGAAAAGGCTATTTGCTATGAACGAGTCGTTGGTTTAGCGAAATTCTATCATGAAATCTCCAGCTTCATTTCTATCACCAAGTCCATATTTTCCAATTATTTCTTTCTTTTTGTTTCCAAGTTTTGCATTCCAATCACCAATAGCTATCAGTGCATCTTGATTGCATGTTTGAGCAACTTTTGACTGACGTCATTGCTAGAATTTTTCAGTTTCTTCATCATAAGTTTTGTGATTGGTACATACATTTGAATAATAGTTGTATTGATTGGATTTCCTTGAAAGGGAATAGATATAATCCGACCACAGATAGCATTGTGCTTCTTGATGAATTTAGCAAGGTATTCTTTCTGACAATGCATGCCCCACCATTCCTTTTGAGTGAACCATCTCCCAGCATAATAAAGCATATGATTTTCTGATTCAAAGTGACCAATACCAGTTCATTTCAGCTCATAAATGCCAAGGATATCGATCTTCATGCGTTCCCTTTCATTTCTGACTCCTTCCAATTTTCCTAAATTCATTCTTTGTACATTTCAAGTTCCCATCTTCAGATTTTTGCAGTGGTCTCTCTTTACCTTGAGTCGTGCTCCACCAGCGAATGAAGAATCACAAGGCTCCACTCCCACAGGCTTGACCGGATTCCTTTCAGAAAAATCATCTCCGCTCCAGTCACATTTCGGGTGCCACTGATGATGGGAGGGTCCCAGCTGCTGGCAGTACCCCCAACAGTGTTTGACTTCCTTTGTTTAGGCTGTCAGTCTCTGATGCTGCTTTGAAGCACAAGGTTTTCAGTGGCTTCTTCCTCCATCGTGGGGTGCTGAGTCTTGCTCCCTTGTTCATTCTCTTCTGGAAGCTCGGTGGAGGTCCCCAGGCTGAGTAATTCTTAGTCCCCAGGGAAAGAGGGCTGATAAGGGCCTTCTCCCGGAGCTGCTTGAGAGAGAAAGCTACCCCCTGGAGCTGGGGCCCTGGTCTCCCCTAAGTGAGACAATCCACTTCTGTTTGCTACGCTAGTGAGAGTTCAGTTAGAGTAGCAGAACTGGGTAGCGAAAAGAGACTTGTCATTCTGACATCTGTCCCATGAGGTAGGAGTCATTGTTTTACAAATGAGGAAACTGAGAATCGGAGACAAGTGACTCCGGGTCCCACAGCTAATGAGAGGTGGGGTCAGGTTTCTAACCCATGTCATCCATCTGACTCCAAGGCACCTTCTGTGAGGATGCCACCCTGCGGCCAGCTGGGACCGGAAGTTCGGCCATGATCAGCAGAAAGACCAAATACACATGCAGAAGGAAAAGCCGATGAAGTCTGACCCTGCAGGGGTCGCTTCAGCAAATGAGGGGAAAGCCGATGAGCTTTCTGAGACTAGGCTAGGAAGGGAATCCAGTCAGAAGATGCCAGGGCTGTATCGTGGGATACTTGTTGGGGTCACCCAGGAGGAGAGAGAGTAGGTGATCTCCTCCCATTGCAGAGTGACAGTGAAAGGCGACAGGGACAGTTCTAGCCCATCCTCTAGGCAGCCGTCCTCAAAGTACGGCCCGTGGGCCACATGTGGCCTGCCAGGGACATTTATCTAGCTACCGCGTGTTTTTGCCACTGCTGCCTGTCCTGCTTAGCAGCCGACTCATCCCGGACCCGCAGTGAATTTGTTTAGGTTTTTTTTTTATATATACTATAGTCCAGCCCTCCAACCATCTGAGGGACAGTGTAACTGGCCGCCTCTTGTCCTGCAGGGTGAGGACAAGTCGGGAGTGACTGAGAGCTTTTATCTCTCTGGAGGAGACAGGGGACACGGGAAAGAAGGGGCGGGTATTTGGATGGCCACACGCAGTCCAGAGACCCAATGCAGGGTCTGGCAAAGACCTCCAGGCCGGCAGATGAAGGACAACCCCCACATCTAGGAGAGTCCCTTGGCCAAGATGAAGGGCCATTTTCCCACCACACTGGTGGATCCTCGTGGGACCCTTTCACGACAGATGGGGAGGGGAGGCTATGATCTCCTAGCAGCCCCAGCTTCAGACAGCAGACACGTCTGCCTTACTCCTCTGGTCACGCCGGCACACCCAACGGGGATGTCCGTCTCCGTCAGGCTCATCTCCAAGCTCAGATCACAAGGCCCTCTGCATTGTTGGTCCCGCTAGCTCCTCCTGGACGATGGCCCCCCCCCCGCCCACCCACCCACTTTATGATCTAGTGGGTCTCCTTACACACACCTCTGCCCAGGAGAACCACCCGGGGAGCTTTATGAACCCATAGATCCTGGTCCCTGCCTAGATGCTCACAGGAATCTTGGGGATGGGCGACCGCCATTTTAAAAAGCAACTCCAGTTTTTCCAGTGTGGAAGCAGCCTCGGGAAAACTGTGCCACGCAGCTTTTCCTCCTCAACTCCCCCGCCCCACCCTTGGCAAATGCCTCTTACCCTCCAAAGTCTTGGTGTGCCTCAGCACAACAACTACATCCTGGGCCCACGTCTCCTGGCCTCTCTCCCAGAGTTCCCGCCGACAGATTAGGGTTTGATGCCTGGGCTGCACCTCTGTGTTCCTATGGGACCTGCGGTTGTCCTGTGAATGCCTGCTACTCATTTCTCTCCCCTGGTGGTGGGGTGGTTATGCACTGGGCTACTAACCACAAGGTCCGCAGTTCAACTCCCCTGGCAGTTCCTGGGGAGAGAGAGGAGGCTTTCTGCTCCTATAAAAAGTTCCAGTCTGGGAAACCCGCAGGGACAGTTGTGTGCTCTCCTAGAGCGTCGCAAGCAGTGAGAATCCATTTGGTTTGGTTATGAGTTCTTTGAGAGCAGAGGCCTTGTCTACTGCTTCAAAACAGCACCCCCACACCTGGCTTATAAAAGCAGTTCAAGGCCTGGGAACAGAAATGTTAACTATCATGTTAAAACCTGCCTTCCCCCAATTCCCCCTAGTTCCTGAGCGTCCCTTCTCCCTAATTAAACATGAAAGTCCAAATCTTTCCCGTTTTGTTTTTCTTTTTCACTTTTTCCCAAATGTCTGTGGTTATCAGTCCTTAATGAGCACCTCTGGATTCCCCCCTGGTCCCGATCAGGGAGCCGGTCCTCTGTACCTGCCAATAGGGATGTTTCCCCAAATAGCTCCCAGAAAAGGTTGAGCTGCTTCTCCACAAGAAAAGGTAGTTTGCCATCAAGAGCTGGGCCCAGTGGGGCTCAAAGGCAACCGGAGCGGTCCCCTCTCTGGGAGCAGTTTAAAGCATCTCCTCTGCAGATCACAGAGAAGTGTAGTTTGTTTCCTCCCTTCCTGGGGGGAGGCCAGCCCAGCCTTTGTCAGTGAGGGACTGGCTGCCCAGAGCTTCCAGAGGGTGGAGGGGATGATCTGGCTTGGATCGGAAGAAGATGCAGGCGAGAAGCTGCCAACAGGGTATTAATTGGCTTTGGAACGGCTAAGAGCTTCATCCGGGCCCAGAAGTCCCGAGGCAATTTCCGAGAGCAACAGTGAAGGCGAGACCTGCACCTTCTCCCCTCCTTTCCAAGGCTGCTCAGAAGTGGGGGACGGAGCCAGGAGCCCGCAGGGCATCCATCCTCTTCCCACCAACTGCCCAGGGCTGTCCAGGCGGGGAGCCAGGCTGCCTGCCCCCTTCTGGGGCTTGGGTGTGTGCCCGAGTTGGTGGGGGGGTGAGGTGGGCGGACTGCAGCCGGGCGCCCGTCTGTGAGGCCTAGGGTGGGGTCTGTGGCTGGGGGCTGCGGGTGGTCTTCGTTTGGTTTCTGGTTTCACTGACTTTCTTTCTCTGGGTCTAGTTTCCTTGTCTGAAAATGAGGATTCTTTTTTTTTCATCCTTTCTTTAGAACCCGCTGTCAAGTTTCCTCCTGGGGTGAGTGAGAGAATGAGAGAAGCGGAAGGAGAGAAAAAGGCAGGCATATGGCTGTAGAGAAAGAAGGGACTGAGCGCTGGGTTGGGCTAGGCCAGGGCCGTCACCACGAAGGAGAGTTGAAAAGCCTATCGGACCTCAGCTCTGAGACGGCAGATGAGGAGAGTCAGTCCCTAAGAACTTCAAAAGACGCACACAAGCCACACAACAAGGCCTTGAAGAAGGAGTGGGAGAATTCTCGCCTCCCAACAGAAGATACAAGTTTCACTCCCAGAAAAGGCACCTCCAGTACAGCCATCCCCCTTGCAGATGCTTGTTGCCGGGGTTAGCGCTCTGTAACTCCTTCCATGGGGCTCTCTGATCACCTCAGTCCCTGGAACTCTCACCAAAGGACCTTTTCCTGATGGGCTGAGTAAGAGAAGTAGGGGAAAATACTAATAGGATTCAATTGTAACTGACTGTTAGTGGGGGGGATGGGGGTGGGGGGGTGGTTCATTGTGATCACCCCCCTGCTGTGTATAGAATAAATCGTCTCAGAGACAGGAAGCAGTATACTTACCACCAGCAAGAGAGAGAGCCAGAAGTGCAGTGCATCCTTCAAAGTCTAAAATCCCTGCACATTGAACTTCCTTGATCCAGGAGACAGCTTTGAATCCAGAGCAGCTGCAGCTAAGCCAAGAGTCAGAGCTCAAGACAGAATGGGGGCACTGCCAAGTCTACAGAAAACTACAGTGGAGTGCCTGCAGAAGGAGGCTGGCTTGTGGAGTAGGAGGCCTCCAGGCACTTAATTGGGGAACTGACTTACAGAGTGAGAGCTAAGTGCTCTTGGGCTGAAGCTTAAGATGGAGTGGATGTCCTTTGGGTACCTACTGGCAGTCTGAAAGAGCCTGGTAGCATTGTTGAAATAGACAGAAGTCTGGCCCAGAGGATGAGGGACAGAAAGAGAATTGTCTGATGGCACAGCAGAGAAGAGACAGTCTTGACTGAACAACAGGGTCCAACTGGGTCATCGGAATTGTAACCTGTTAACGTTTCTAATAAACCCTGTAATCGTGAGTAGTGGTGGAGCAAGCCCCGAGGGCCCTAGGTTCCAGTGAGATTGCTGTCCGGAGCCCCGTGGCTTCTGGAAGCACTGCACTACTGATGGGGAGCTAGAAGGGAAGAGGCCTGGATCCATGCATTAGACTTCCTCCCATAGGTGCTGCAGGCACCAAAGACCCAGCTTTAGTTCCCTCCACTACCAACAAGCATGCCGACAAGACTGCATCTGGGAAGAGGACAGCAAAGCTGTCACCTGGTTCTGGCTGCACGAAAGGGAGGAATGGAACCTTTCTAAGTGGGCGCCTCCCCTGGCCAACCGAGCTCCTGTACAGACTCACTCAACAGGGGCAGTGACATTTTCTTTCTTCTGATAAAGACTAGCCTTGGCATTAGCTCCTTCTCCAAAAAAATAAGATGACAGCACCTGTGTATCGCAGCAGTTCAGTCTGCACCCGGTGATGGGACAGCAGCAGGGGCGCGGGCAGCGTTTCATCCCAGTGTGTGCTGGGCTGCCGTGAATCATGGGCTGACATGTCATGGGCTGACCACCATGACACGGCCATACTGGGAGCAAGCATTGGAGTGCTGGCCACTCTGGGGTAGCAGATCGCTTTCTCCTCATGGGCCAACTTGGCTGGGTTGGCAAGGGCTTTCTGGAGCTTCATGTTAAGGGTCAAGCTCATCATCCCTTAGGACGAGAGCGTGGCAGCAAGGCTAGCACACATGTGCTGTACCTGGCCCTTCCTTGAGTGGATTGTTCCAGAGAGCCTACTTTATGCGAGGCCCTGATCCTTATGCTGTGGATTCCGAGTGAATCAAGTCCCAGCCCTGCCTGTAGCCATCTTACATTCTGGAAGAGGAGCCAGGCAGTGCTTGTGAACAAAGGGACCAGTCATCGAACCTGAGCCGGTCCTGGATCATATGAGCAAAACAAAATAGGGCAAGGGCTACACAGGGGTGCTGGGGAGGAGGGCGGAGTTCGGGGGGGGGTGGCCAGGGAGGAGCATATGAGCTGAAATCTGAACCTTCAGAAGGAAGCAAGCTGGGCAGAACCGAAGGAAAGGCATCCAGACAGAGGGTACAACAGGCATGAAAGCTGCTTCCGGGGAGGAAAGCAGCAAGGTGGAGCGGCTTAGAAGACAAGGGGGTGAGGGGAAATAGTAGAGGAGGTGGGACTAGAGAGAAAGCCACCTGTCTGCTCCTTGTGACAGAGCCCAAGTGTAGCCCCAAACCAAAAAATGTTCCCTACTCCCCATTCCCTGACCTCCCTCAGCCACACGGCCACACAGCTCTCCCCAGATGGCAGCCACCTCTGTGCTCCTCGGACCCTCTCTGTGCTGCAGCCCCGGCCTTCTCACCATGGGTTCCTGTCTGTCTCCCTGCTTCGACCCCGGCCCTGGACCGCAGCCCCCAGACCCTTACTCACCGCCCCCAAGCTCTGGCCTTTGCTGTGGGATCAAGCTGTCCTTGATCCACAAGCCCAGGGACACATCCCTGATGCTCTTTTTCTTTTTTTTAAAAAAAATTTTTTTTTAGGCATCACTGACCTCTGGTGGTGGGAGTAGGAGGCCCAGCTTTTGCTCCTGTGAGCTGGAATTGAACCTCCATCCCAGTGGGCCGCAGTCCCGCGCACAAGCACTACGCCACCAGGGCTCAGCCCCTGATGCTCTTTTTCAATGAGATTCTGGGCTTGGTCACAACCCCAGAGGCAGACGGGCCCTGATTCTAATTCTATTCACATACTTTCCTCTAGAGGCCTGCAAACCGACAGAGCATCCAGAAGGGTCCTGGAACCTGGCCACAGGCTGTCACCAGGACTGTTTCTCGGGCCTGGCAGTGCTCCTAAGGCCACATGACCACAGTAGTCCCCCGGTGGAGGGTGGGCTCTCTCTGCAGTCACCAATGTGGACCTCTGCACTCAGAAATTCCGATTCTGATCATCAGCCCCACAGCTCATAAGTAACTGAACCTGACCTGCTCTCAGGTTTGTTGATGCCAAAGCCCAAGCTCTTCTTTCTGCAATCTGGGCTCAGATTGGCAAAGGTCGGTGGACACAGCGAGAGAAGCCTTGGCCTCAGCCTGGCATCGTTACAAACACAATGGGTACAGTCTGCCCCCTCAGTCCCTTGGCATGTCCTCAGCCAGGAGAAAGAAGGGGGATTCCAAGCTTTTCAGACAAGGAGCGTCCCAGCATGGACAGCCTCCACAGTCTGTGGCCTCTCCTAGCCTGGATGCCAGTCCAATCCTTTCACCTGGCCCCTGGCCCATGCCCCTTCTGATGCCAGGTGGTCCCTTTTCCGCCCGAGGTGGTTGTCCTCCACGAGCTCGGGCACCCTCCAGCCTCAATCAGGAAGCATTCCCGTGGGAATATCATGCCAGTATCCGGCGAGGACAGGGCCTCCAGTTGCCTGCCGACCCCGCTATCAGGGACAAGAACAAAGGAGCGCCAGGCCTGTCGCCTGGCTGACTGTTTGTCCAGGGCGAGGCCTCACCTGGCACAGATGCTGTGCAAACAGGAGTGTCGGCCCCACAGATCCGCCTCCCAGCGAGCGGGAAGGTGCTGCCGCCAAAATGCCACCCAGCCCAACCAGCACCCTCCGGCAGGAACCTTTTGTGCCCCCTGCGGGACAATGTCAGTGAAGTGGCCTCAAAGACCCCTTTGGTGGTCCAGTGCCCTGGGTGATGGTGCGGAACACGTCTGAGAGACAGGGGCCCCCGGGGCCAGGGGTGGAATCTGACAGTTCACGGCGCACACACAGCCTCACCCCACCCCACCTCATGTTACCTGCACATGCCTAACTTGGGGCCTGGAGGACTGAGCTCACTCACAGGCATGCTCTCCAGCTCAGAGTTCATGGCCTCACTCCCCCTACAGGAGGCCAGGACTGGAGCTAGAGCTCTCCCTGGCCAGAGGATTTCCTCAGGACCTCTCACTTGGCTTCTGACCTCGCTCCCTGTCTCCAGGAATCCCAGCACGCTGGGAAGGATCAGAGGCTCTCAGAGGAACGTTTCTCCATGGGGAGCACGAAAGGTCAAGTGGTGATGGGGAGTCTTCCGTCCACCACCATGGCCTGGCAGGCTTCATGCCCCGGTCCAGGCCCCTTCACCCTGCGTGCTGGACTCCAGTCTGCATGCAGACTCCCATGGAGCAGGTGGGGAAGGATAGTTCAGAATTCGGAGTTCTTTCTAACACGTCCCTAACACCTTGGTTTTCCTAGGTGGGAAAAATACTTAGCATGTTGCCTGTTGCTGCAAGAGACACCCAAGGCGGAGGGCTGTAATAAATACAGATGTATTTTTTTATACTTTCAGAGACTGGCCGTCCAAGTGCAGCAGGAAAAGTGCCCTCTCTCCTTTTCTCTCTCCCTGTCCGCTCTGGAGGAAGGTCCTTTTCTTTCCAGCCTCTGCTTCGTGGCTCCTTAGAGATCGTCTTGTGGTTTGACACCTATTTTGCCCATCTCTACTTCTCTGGCTTGTTTGATCTTTTTGTGTGTGTGTGTGTGTGTGGCCTTCACTGTCCTCTGATGGTCGTGGGAGTCACCCAGTGCCACTTCTGAGAGCCGCCGCTGGATTTCAACCACCAAGGCCGTGGGCCGCAGTCGGGCACTCAACCGCTTATGCCATGCCACCAGGGCTCAGCCCTTGTTTTATCTTTTAACTTTCAAAAGAGATTTCAAAAAAAAAAAAGAGAGAGATTTCATTAAGACAGACTAATTTGCCTCATTAACATAATAAAGGCAGTCCCTTCCCCAACGGGATTATAACCATAGGAATAGAGGAAGATTTACAATGCATCTTGGGGGGTGGGGGGAGGGGTGGATGCAATCCAATCCATAAGGTTCTATCTACTTTTGGGGCCTCCTCGGAAGTCCCAGCCTCAGACAAACACATTCACCCCTTCCAAAGAGCTGTCGATTAAGCAAGCCCTGGTGGGCTAGGGGTAATGCATTCAGCTGCCATCCCCAAGGTCCGCAGTTCAACACCACCAAAGAGCTATCGATTAACCCCAAGTCCCACATAGTCTCTTTGGAGCCACTTCCCCACTCTAGGTGAGGTCACTCAGGCCTGGGTCTCATCCTTCTGTCCCTTGGGTGTGACCACGCTGCTCTCTCAGCGCTTGCAGGTAGACCGAACCCTTTGGCACTCCATTATGGCAGTGCCACACTCCAGAACCCAGTTATTAAGCATCGGACTGTGGGGAACAGTCTGCTGAGATCCAGGAGACCACAGCCTCGCCCTTGGAGAGCAAGAAGGCCCTGCTTCTGGCATCCCTTCCAACAGTTTTCAGGCTGCCCCAGGGATGGTCCTTTTTCCTGGTGGACAGGAATGGGACCCTGGGACCCCTTTCCTGCCTGCAGAATTCTGAGAGGCAGAGAGCACTCTGGCTTCTCATCCTTTCTCAGTCCCCTTCAGCCTAAGCTGATGGATTTTCTGCCGTGGGAGTTCGATCCAAGGTCATTCCCTTTAATAACATCAGTTCGTGTACGACATGAAAGAAAAATAATAATTTCTAAATTATCAAGGGTTCATGAGGGACGAAGGGGAAAATGAGGAGCTGATACCAAGGGCTCAAGAAGAAAGCACATGTCTTGAGAATGATGAAGGCAACAGATGTACACATGTGCTTGACACGATGGATGTAGGAATGGATTGTGATAAGAGCTGTATGAGACCCCACAAAAATGATTTTTAGGTTTGTTTTTTTTAGGCATCACTGCCCTCTGGTGGTGGGAGTAGGAGGCCCAGGCTTTGCTCCTGTGAGCTGGAATTGAACCTCCATCCCAGTGGGCCGCAGACCCGCGCACAAGCACTACACCACTGGGCTCAGCCCCAAAATGACTTTTAAAAAAAGGTTGCAGAGCCCCCTTTTTCTTGGTGAACAATCTAAGACACGTGTCCTTAGTTTGTTCAATGGAATTTTCCAAATCTTTAAGCTCTGTTTTCATTTGGCACAGTTCAATTTCGAGTCCTTTCTTTCTCCTTGCGTTTTACTATAAACAGCAAAGAGCAGCCATGTGGTGCCTTTTTAAGATCTTGCTTAACAACCTCCTTGGCTAGATATCTACGTTTACCACTTACAAGTTCTACCTTCCGCTAACCATTTGAACATAATTCCCACAGGTCCTTTGCCACTGCATAAAAGGTGTCACCTTTCCTCCACTGTCCAGTCACGTGGTCATCATTCCTTGTAAACTCCCCTCCACCCGTTTCCAGCACTCGTTTTTTATATAGATGTCCACAAGTCAGGTTATAGAAAACGTCCTCTGAGAAAAAAGTCAGTAGTTACATTTTTGTTATATAGACTCCTGCTTTTAAAAATTGGGTCCCAGAACAGGGCACCTGCTGGTTTTTGAAGGCTGGGGCTAGGCTGGACAACCCTGGGCCCTTTCTTCTTTGGTCCGTAACACACTGTAACCTTCTCTGACCCCGCTAAGCCTAGCGCAGGGTTCTGAGAAACAGGGCTTTGGGGCTGCAAGGCCCAGGAGCCTTGGGGGCACTTGAAGATGGGGTAGGTGGGCCCGAGGCATTAGGAGGTGGATCTTGAGGCATGGAGAGTGGACGTCGAGGGTGAGGCACACAGGTTGGGACGATTTGCCCTCCTCTTCAGCCAGGTCTCTTCTCCGGCTGCTCCACTTCCTGTAGATCCACCCTCTCCAGGGGGAGCCCAGGCTTCCTGCCAGTTCCCATTCAGCTCTCTATACTGTGGTCCATATCCTCTCACAGAGAGGCCAGAGGCTAGGAACACAGTCACTAGGCTGAGGATTTAATTAACCAGGGGTTGTTGGGAGAGGTGCCCCTGTAAAAATGCACAAATGTCTAGGGGCTCTGAGGAAGGGGAGATAGCTGCATACGTGGAACCCCCTCTCTTTTATCCCCCTCGCCTTTTAATGTCCACATTTCTAGCAACATCCTGTTGCTGGCACCATATCTATTTTGTAAGACAATAGAGACTTTCTTTGTGACTCACCTGACTTCCTCCTGAACCCTCACCAGAATTGCCTTTGATGTCCACAACCCTGTCAACAGTCTCTTCCACAGAACCCAGCTTGTAGAACTCAGCCAGCCTCAGCCTCTGCCCATCACCCAGGTCCAAAACAATGTCTGTCCACATTTTAGGAATCTTTTAAAGAAGGGCTCTCTCCCCCCCAACCTCATTTCTTCACACCAACATTCTGTCCTAGGTGGGATTCTCTCCATGGATACATGTCAATGTAAACATATAGACACATATAAAATTGATGACAGCGAAGCAGACATCACCGTCTAGCTGATGCTGACACACTGTGACGATAAAGGACAGGGTAGGTTGAAATCTTACAGGAACAGACGGGCCTATCTTTCTTTTTCCTAGTGGGTTTGAACCACGGACCTTTTGTTAGCAGCGGAGTGCTTAACTCCTGAGCCACCCAAACCATCCAAGCCCACTGCCATTCAGTTTGGTTCCAATCCATAGCGAGGTTCGGAGATTGCAAATCTTCAGAGGAGCAGATCGCCTTCTGACGGGGTCTGAGCTGCAACCTTGTGGCTAGCTCTCCGACACCTCACTGGTGGCATCACCAGCGGTCCTTACTGAACTCCCAAGACACCTTCAATGTATGTAGCGAGCTGTGTCTCAAGGGAATAAGCTCACATCCTTGTGGAGACTGGCAAGTGCCAAGTCAGGGGCTCAAGCCTTGCACTGGAGGCCTCTCCTAGTGCATGCTGTTGCAGGGACCGACATACCCCACACCAGCAGGTCAGATGGCAGGCTGCTGGCTCACGGGACCAGAGGTCAGATGATGACAAGTTGGATACAGGATTGAGAATGAGAGAGCTTTGCCAGAATGTATATATATATATATATATATATATACATATATATGTATATATGCTGGATAGAGACTCATTCACATCGATCACCTCATAAAATGGAGACTTAAAAAAAATATTAAGAATCATGGTCTGGGCAAGTTGAAATATACTATTATGGTATATTTCCAACCTAAAGGCTGAAGATTGGAGATCACCCAGAGGCACTTCAGAAGGCCTGGTAGCTACTTACAAACAAACAAACAAGCCAATAAAACCCTCTGGCCATAGTTCTATTCTGACACAAATAAGGTGGCCATGAGTTATAGGTGACTCTACCGCAACTGGTACATATCTCTAGTTTTCAAATAAAGTAGAATGAGTCTGTCTAAAAGCTTGTAGGTCTTGGGGCAAGTCATGAAGCTTTTCTGTCTCCGTTTTATCTGTGAAACAAGACAGGAGCAGGAATCCATTTGCCCCCAACAGAAACCTAGGTGTTCTCTTTCACTTCTCCACCTACCACATCAACCGCTCAGCACAGACCTCAGAAACGCTCCCTCTAAAACACATCTTTAGGATCCCACTTTATTCCATCCTCACCGTTTGTCACGTTCGTCTAGGCTCCATCTCCATCTTCCCCTACCCTTCTACCTCTCAGCCCCCTAGGCTGGTCTCCCAGCTGCCACCCTTGCCTCTTCCCATTCACCTTTCCCAGAGGAAAGACTTCATCAAACGTTGATGTGTGTGAGCTTGCT
The DNA here is from genome assembly GCA_004026705.1 of Nesogale talazaci. NCBI lineage: Eukaryota > Metazoa > Chordata > Mammalia > Afrosoricida > Tenrecidae > Nesogale > Nesogale talazaci. Next base: position 14,361 of record PVJH01025612.1, read on the forward strand.
TGTTTTTCAACTCCTCTGGTTCCCCACACCTCCTCTCTGGACCTCCTCTCAACCCCTCTGTGACTCCCAAGATATTCTGAACTTCTTTCATAGTCTTCTGATGAGTCACATTTTCTCTTGCCCCTGGGGCTCCACACAAAGAATGCTTCTCTGCCTGGAACAGGCCCCCTCCTCACTCCTTCAACGCACTCCCTACTGACTACTACTCAGCTTTCATATTTCAGCTTGAATGTCACTTCCTAAGGACCATCCCCCTCACATGGGCTCCCACAGTGCTCTGTTCTTCCTCAATAACAATGCATGCTACAATGCGTCCTCTATTATAACACTAGTTCTACTGTGATGACTTGTCTAACACCTGCCGCCACCACTAAACCAGTCCCAAGATAACACAAATCCCTTGTTGTCGCTCCAGCAATTACTAGAGTCTCTGGCAAATTGTGGGCGTTCAAAGATATTTGCTGAATGAATGAATGATTAACTATGTACCTGAATGAACGAACGCATAAATATATGAATGAATGGATGAATGAACGGAAAGATCCTGTTCTTACGCTATGTCGCAACAGACATTCCAAAGACCTGGTCTCCACAGCAGGGTCTCAACACTCAGCAGGGTCACAACCTGACTGCCGGAGGGACCGCCACGTGGGGGCGTCTCGGGGCACGTGCGGGCCACAGGGGGGCGCCTCCCGATCATAGTATCGGGTTGGCACCTCCGACTCAGTTCGTAGTCACCAATGGGCGGCAGGGGGCGGGGTTGTCCCGCTGATAGACAGTGACGCTCCGCCCAATCTAATTCATCTTTTCCTTGGCCCCGCCCACTCACGGAACGGCGGGGGCGGGAGGGGGACCCTCGGGATGGGCCTGACCGAGGCTTCGCCAACTGAACTCCAGCCGGGCGCTCTCCAGGCCGAACCTGCGGGATTGGCGGTCTGTGAGTGGGCGGCCCGTCGCTAGGGGCGGGACCTCGAGTTGACGGGCAGGTGAGCGGTCCCGCCCTTCTTGCCCAGAGCGGCCGCGCCAGCGCCGCCGACAGCAGAAGTAAGTACGTGCGCGTCGCAGCAAGATCCCCGCCTCGGACCCCGGACGGCGCCCCGAGCTCCCGACCGGACTCGCGCCCGCAGCGCCCAGCTGCCGGATTACCGTGCATCCCGAGCCACGGCCACCTGCGCCCTCCCGCCCCGGCTCGCCTCCCCGAGTCCTCTGGCTCCGAGCGCCCCGGCTTCGCGGACCCCCCTGGACCGGTCCGTCCAGATTCCCGCCTCCCTAAGGATCGCCGAGGTTGGGGCGCCGTCTCGGTCTGGATCGCAGCCCCCCTTGCCCGGACTTCCCTGGGACCATACGTGGGCCGTGCCGGGAGCCCTCCGAACAGACCCACCCCGGCTGCCCGCAGCCCCGCCGGCGCGGCCCGGCCCGGCTCCCGGAGCCCGCACCGGCCATGGCCGGAGCCCGTCAGCCGCCGCCGCCGCCGCCGCCGCTGCCGCCGGGGCTCCTGCCTCTGCTCGCTCCGCCGCCGCCTCTGCCGCTGCTGCTGCTGCTGCTGCTGTCCGCCAGCTGCCGGGCGCTGGAAGGTGAGCGGCGTCGGGGTGGGGGGGCGGCCCGAGCCGGGCACGGAGGGTGCAGGCCGCGCGGGTGGAGCGCACGTCGGGGGAGGCTACCGGACTGGCACCCACTTGGAGGGCCGAAGGACGAGTGGGAGGACGCCCCCCAGCCCCCGGAGCCGCCCAGGGGTTTGAACTGGCTACCAAAGCGGGCGCTCGAGGGCACCTGGCTTCGAGATGACTGTCCTCAGCCTTTGTGGGAAGACCCTACACTCCCGGGCCAAGAAGCGGGGTCCCGGGCTCCTCGCCCAGACTAAAAAGTGTGGGCACGCGCGACGCCGGGTTCCTGGGCTGGGGGTGGGGGGGGGGCCGGAGGGCGGCGACCACTGGTTTGAAACCCGTTGGAGTTAACTGTGAGAGTGTGAATGCGCGCACCCCGCCTTGTCTGGGGGTGGCTGCGGGGGAGGAGAGGCGGGGGCCGCTCATTGTTTATGGTTTACCGAGCGCCAAATACACGCACGCAGGCGGGCGCTGCACGGAGGTTTGCGCTTACTCGGACTCACCCCCGCCAACCCCTTAGGTCCCCAGTGAACCCCGAAAGTTGTAGGGGTGTCTCGGGGCAGTGCCGGAGCTCACCAGAGGGAAAAGGCCTGGCTTTTCATTGGTTGTGTGAAACCTGCCAAGACTGCCAGGGGAGGGGGGGGGGGTAGTTGCAACTTCAAAAGGCGCTACTTGGAAGAACAGCCTGGGGGCTGTTGGCTAGGGCTGGTGAGCTCACACACAGGCCACTTGACAAAGTCCTGCGGGGGACTGAGGCACCTCGCCTCCCATCACGAACAATGGAGAGACTCACACACCTCACACACGGATTACAAAAACTTGGGGGTCATTACACTGAGGGGAGGGGAACCTTCCTTTATGCGGGAGTTCATTTTGGGAGAGAAGACGCCATAGAAATTCGGGAGAAATTGGAACACAGGCAGTGTTATTTTAGGCACCTTTTAACAAACCCAGTCACTTTCTTAGTTTAGGAACAAAAAAATGGAATTCTGTAACTTGGTTTGCTCATCCATTCACACTTGTAAACTGGAAGGCTGGAAGGGAAGAAAGAACAGAGTTCAAAGAGAGAGAAAGGCCAGGCTGCCTCTGGTGCTTCCTGTTTTCCACCAGGAGAGAGGGTTTCTAGGACACCCCCCTCCCACTCCTCTTTACAACGGGGTTCACCCGTGCTGGCGGTGGGTACACAGGAGTGGACACATGCAGAGGCAGACAGACACACCGAGGTCACGCCCACACTGGCACACTCATGTGCACTCACCCACACGTGTGCGATAGGATCACAGGCCAGGCGTGAGAAACCAGTGTGGGGTTTTGTTGCTCACTGCCTAAGGGTGTGAGGCAGGGAACCTGTTTCCAGGTCTGTGTCTCAGCTGGGGAGAGGCAACACCAGCACACATGCACTTACACACTCACTTGGCTGTATGTCGGTGTGTGTGCCAGAGCCTGTGTAGTAGGGTGTGGTGGGTGCTGGTGCTCAGAATGGAATAGGGGGTGTGGTTGTGCGATCCAGGGCTCTCCCCTTTACCTCTCTTCCCTCTTTCTTGCCCTCAATACTACCAGACTTTTCAATCCTGCCACCCCTCTCCAGTCTGCCAGGGCCCTAGCAGGGAGCTGGTATCCAGGTGTCCAGGCTGAGGGGCCGACCAGGAGACAGAGTCCAGATCAACTGGCAGCCACTGTGGAGCCTTCCCGTGGTGGCTTCTAGCATCTGGTCCACCAAGGCCATCTCCTTCAAGTTTGCCATGCCTCCTGACCCCTTGGGCATCCATTTGTGTTGTGAGAGAGATGCCCAGGGAGCTAACCAGATCCTTCAGCAATGCCTCCTGGTAGGAAGTCGGGGGAGGGGGGAGGGGGGAGGGATAACCACCACATTGGTTGTGCATATATGTAAAGTGCTTACCACGACCCCGTGGTATTCAAGGATTAGCTGTTATGGTGAATACCCACTGTCTGCTCCCTGGGGAGCCGGAGAAGTGAAAGTGGCAGGGTGGCTGCTCAGCTCTGTCTGCGGTGCATAGTGGGGGAGGGAAAGGCTGGCCTGAGGGTTGGGGGGAGAGGCCCGCCCCCCACCCCCTCTGTGTCTTTGCAGCTCCTGGATGGGAAAGGGGTGAGAGTCGACTGGCAGGGCCAGGCATGCAGCTGTTCCCTTCTTCCAGCCTGCACCCCTTGCCTCCCCATTTGGGGGCTTGAAGGGCAGATTGGGTAGACTTCCAGGGTCTTGGGCTGTGACCGGAGGACAGGGATATGTAGGACCCTTGGCAGTAAGGATGGGTTCAGCCACCAAGTGTCATGGGCAGGGGTCTCGCCTCCTCTTACAGCAGCTTTCCACTTGGCTTTGCCAGCATTTGTCCTTGGCCGAGGGCAGCCTCTTGGCTGTTGGCATGTGCGGGCCATTACAGTTCAGCCTGGGTGCCTACTGCTTATGTGCACTCTGGCTCCTGGCCCTCCCTGCACACTTGGGGTTCACTGAGATTGCACCAGGGGCCTCGGGTTTTCTGTATCATTGGGGTCCAGGGCCCTTGCTTGCCCCCCTACTGAAGAAATACTCATGTCCTCTGATTGATTTTAAATACTCCCCCACACACAAGCACTGTCCCTCAGGTTTGCCCATAGACTGAGGGAAATAGGGCCGGCCACTGTGTCACCCACTCTCCTTTTGAGGGATACTCCTCAGCTCCCCCCAGTCACTGTTCTCCCTGTTTAGGTCAGGGGTGAGTGGGGGTAGGGTGGGGTGCAGAACTTTAATGGGACTAGGAGTGGGGTCTAAGGTGAGAAAGGGTGTCTGGACCTGGTCCCTGGCCCAAACAACTCTTGGGAAAAGAGCGTCATCAGCTAGCATTAAGCTATGGGGACCAGTGTCTCCCAGCTGGTAAAGGCATGCCCGCTGAGCCCCTCGCTGAGAATGGCCTTGGGCTAACGCCCTGGAGTACCTCGGAGAGTGGGAGCCCATCCCTTTCTCCAGGCTGCAGCAGCAGACACGGAGGGAGCAGGGAGCTTGGGCCTGGGATTGTTGTGGTTTGCTCACTTGTTGGAGTTGCCTCGGTCGCACCCCCGCCTGCTCCCTAGTCCCTGTTTGTCCCCATCTGACCCTTCTGAGCTGCCTAGGAGAGCCAGCAGGACAGTAGCAGATATTTGGGGGAACCAGTTTGCTTGGACTACCCTCCTTTTAGCCAGAGCCCCCGCCACCGCGGCCACCACCATCACCACCACTGTCTGTCGTTGGCAGGGAGCTCAAGCTGAAGCTGCCATGGGCACGGCCTCTGCCACCCAGCCTTGCACTAATTAAACAGCAGAAGAGGCTGAATCACCAGGCAGGCCGCATAGTTTGAAAATTGTAGCTCTGCCTGTGTGCTGAGTCAAACTGGTTTGTCAGGATTGGGCAGCTGGTGGGGGGTGTGGGAGGGGGACAGGCCCCAGGAGATGGGGACTGTAGGGTACAGTTGGGTACTTGATGTGTGGGACCCAAAGGGCAGGGTCTTCCCATTGCTTTCTTCCCTCTCCCCCTGACCAGACTCACTGGGGCCAGAACCCTAGGACAGGGCTTGTACCAGGCCTGTCCACCCAACTTCTGGCTGACTAGCAAGGGCTGGGTTTGAGATGGGGGCACAGAGGAGTACTGAGGCCTCTGGGTGCCCTGCCCTATGCCTCTTCCTCCCTTCCCCTCCCTCTCGATTTATTTCATTATAAATCCCCATGATCTCAGGGGGAGGATGAAACACCGAATGCGTTCTCAGTCACGGGAGCCAGGGGAGGGCCTATAGAGGCAGACCCGTGGGTCCCATGACAGGGGTCCCCGGAAACTCTTCTCCGTGGGCTGAGCCCCAAGTGCCAGGTCCCTTGGGTTGGTTGGCTGAGGTGGTGACCCCTTGATGGAGCACCAAGGACAGGGATGCATGAAGTATCCTCCCTCCCTTCAGGTGTCCTCCTGGCCTCCCCCTGAATCCTGACTTTTGTGTCCCTTCAAAGCCCCTGTTCTGCAGTGTGGCCCGGAGGCTTCTTGCTTCCCATTCTCTGGATCTCCCGGGCACGCTTACTTCTAAGGCAAAAGGGGTATTTAGGGTCCTGCAGCTCCAAGAAGCCGATGGCCCTTGACCAGGGCAGGTGACAGGGTGTCCTACTCAGAGTCTCAGACACGGGCTAGGTGTGTACGATGCTCTCAGCTGGTGTGGAAGAGTGTTCCTAAAGTCGCTGCATCACACCCTGATGCTGCCCTCTCCCCAAGGGCTCCTAGGCCTGGAGACGGTGCCACTGTGCTGGCATGGAAGTGACCTGGTGCCCTGGCAGGGGCTGTACCTGGGAGGCTCCACCCGGCCCCACCCAGAGCCATCTTCATGGCTCCGCTCCACCCTGAGCCCCGTGACCTGACTGACAGCTTCATGGGTCTGAGCCCGGGCACCAGGAAGCCGGCCTGAGACTCGTTCCTCAGTGGCTACCCCCTCCCCCACCCTTCCCTGCGCCCCTGCCAGGGCTGTCCTCACACTGCTGCTTTCTTGCCAAGGACCAGAATGACTGCCTGGCCTGGGCAGGGGGCACCACACAGTGACCAGCCAGGGGCTTTATTCCACCTCCGCCTCCCTTGAAGGCACATCCCACAGAAAAGACATGCTTGCGTGTGTGTGTGTGTGTGTGTGTGTGTGTTTTATGCACATGAAGGGCAAGCTGAGGCTTTACTCCAGCTCTAGGTCTTGAGTCTTACTCCGTGTCTGCATGTTCCTGTGGGGGCAGGGCCATGTCGCAGTGGTGGGCACTGGGCGTGCCGCTGAGTGTGGCTGGTGCGTGACGTCGTAAACGCCCCTGGCTGAGTCCGCGTGGGGACACCGAAGTGTGTGTGTTTTCATCTGACTGTGCTCACACGGTGCCACTGGGTGTGCACGAGGGTGTACCGTCCAGGGCACACATAGTCTCTGGAGGCCGGCCCATGTGAAAGGGAGAGGTCAGAGTAAGCCTTTGCCTCAGGTAAGACTGACTGCTGGTACCGCATGTGGCTCAGGAGGGCCGGCCGGCGCTGTGTTTGTGGGTGGCTGTGGCTTTGTGTGTTTTTGTTCACCATACGTATTGACTTGCCGATTTGCCCCAGCGGTGGGGATTGAGCCCAGCCACTGAGAACGGGGTGCTGTGTGCGCGCGCGCGCACACACACACTCAGGCCAGAGCCACCCAGCTGCTGCCACGTGGCTGATTTCTGTGGCCCTCTAGAAAGCCGAAAGGGGTGTTGCTTCGTTCACTGGTGAGCGTTGAAGAGCCTGCGCCCCGGAAAGAAAAGCCCAGGCCAGCCCGGGCGCCCATGCTCTGCTGGCATTGGGAGTCGGTTGCAGTCCCTGCCTGACACAGACCCTGTGTCTGGAGAGCAGCCTGCCGTTTCCCTCATCTCGCTCCAGCAGCCACACTGCGGTGCAGGCCAAGCCCAGGGATGGGGTGCCCTAGGCCACTGGGGGAGTTTGGAGGTGGCTGGTCCACCTACTTTGGTCCTTGCTCCCCGTGGCTCACATCTTCAGCACAGCATGTATGCATGCACACGCACTTGCCACACACGGAGCAGAGAGAACCGGGCCCTCTTGGCGTGGATTCTGTGGGCCCCCACCCCCACCCCCACCCCTCCTCTGTGCAGGCAAAAGGCCAGCAGTTTCCTGCCTCAAGTGCACCCCAGGGTCCGAGCGGAACCTGGCCTCTCCTGTGGGGCACGGGCAAGCTGTCCGGCGCAGACCCCCGCCTCCAGGAAAGTTGGGAACGCGAGCTCAAGACCCCCTCCCCACCAGGGTGACCGGAGCCCTTCCTCAAGCCCACATGGCTGGAAATCCAAGTCCTCTCCTCATTAATGGGAAAAATGTGCCGGGATTGAGCGATGGCCAGGGCTGAGCGATGGCCAAGCCCATCCCCTCCCTCTCTCACTCCCCAGAAATTAAACAGAAATGAAGAGCCTCCCGCCCTCCTTGCCCACCGCCTCCCTCCCCCCCCCCCCCTGCTTTCTCCGAGCGAGCCAGCGAGCGCGGGGCTTGTTTTAAACCGTGGGGGGATCTGGCTGGAGGGGGAGGGGGCTGAGTATTCGGGTTTAAACAGTTCCAGATGGGTTTGGCACAGGCAGAGCCGAAGGAAGCGAGGGAGCGGGAGGAGGAGGCCGAGCGCGCAAGAGCGGCGGGAACCCGGCCTGCTCTGGCGGGCAGCGGCGGCGGCGGGCTGGCGGGGGGAAGGGGCGCGCTTGGCTCGCCTGGATCCCAGGGACAGGAATACTCCTGGCTGCTGGCGGGGAAGAGGCCACTTGGCAGCCCCCTCTCTGCCCCTGTCTCCATCTCACTGGCTTTTGTAGTGCGCCGCCGGCCATCCCGGCTGTCTGGTCCCCGTCCGTCCGTCCGTCCTCCCTGCCTCTCCGCCCAGAGGCCCCGGCTCCGCGCGTCGCTCTCGCCCCCTCATCGCTGGGTCCCGTCCCTGCTCACCACGGCTTCGGTGTCTGCCTGCCTGCCCGAGGCGCCACCGCGCCACCGACGGGCTGAGCGAGGTCATCCTGCGGCAGGGCCCTCTGTGGACGCGGCCGGAGGACCCGCCGCTCCACCCGCTGGGCTCTCCCGGGCCCAATGCGCAGACCCGGGCGCCAGGGAACCAGTGACCGGGGCGAACCCGGAGCCCCGTGCGGCCTGGGTCTTGGGGCCGGCCCGCCCCAACCTGCGCTCCCCCTCCCCCTCCACCGTTAGAGCCGCCCCGAGCTACAGAAAAGGCGTGGATGCCTTCTCGCCACCTGGCCAGCTCGTTGTGCGAGCGCTGGATCAGCCTGGACTTACAGAGAGCGGAGCTGGCCAGCTAGGGGCCCGAGCAGATGCCCAGGGACATTCCTGGGCCCTGCTTGTGCCGGGCAAGGGGAAATGGAACACAGGATTAGTGCCCAGACAAAGCCCGCCGCCCTGTATGCATGGAGAACAGCGCCTAAACCCTGGCTTGGGGGCTGGGGGAAGGCTTCCCAGAGGTGGGGGGTGGGGAGCTCACTTGGAACTTAAAGCGAATACAGAAATAATCCGGGCTTTCTCTGTTCCCCACTTTACAGAGGGTCGTCGGCTGGCCCTGGGCTCGGGGTTAGATTTGGGGTCAATCTAATGTGACCACCCTTCAACCCATCACCCCAACCTAGAAGCTTTACCATAGGCAATGTAATATTTCCACCCAGTGAACATGCACGAAGTGGCCTGCACAGCCCTCAGGCGCCCTTCAGCTTCCTGTGCGCGAGCTACAAGCTTTATTCACAGGGGCGCGTTTCCGAGGAGAATGTGGTAGATGTGCTCCGTCTGCCCTTCACTCATCTCTCCTGTGACCCAATCAGCCCAACCGAAGAACTGAACGTGCTCTCCCGGAGCTGGTTCCGAGTGTCGTTCCCACACCACCTCTGAAAAGCATTCCAGCCCTTCTCCCTTGGGTGTGTGGGTGGGAGGTGAGAGAGGAGCCTGGCTCTGGCTAACCAGTCCCCAAGTCCCCCCACCCCACCCCACGTCCCCGCTCCAGGGGCAGTGTGTGGGGCTGGGCTTTGTGCTGGAAATGGAGTCAGAGGAGGCCAGGGCAGCCTGGGCTGAAGCACACAACCCTTTGTTCCCAGATAAAGGCCCTGCCGGCCTCTTTGTGTGGAGATTAGCCGAGCCTGTAGGTGTGTGAACCAGGCCTGGCTCCCGCCTCATTAACCCTGGCCTGGGGTCAGCAGCAAACACCCACCCCCCAGCTAGCCTGACCTGACATCTCAGGCCGGGCTGGGACCCGCTCCTCTGGGGCTTCGGGTTTAGGGATCCGGTTCCGGTAGCGCTGGGCCTCCTGTGCCCTTGACTTGCCCGGACCACCTCCTCTCTCTCCAAGCTGACATTCATATATTACAAATATATAGCCCCTGACCTTTTTCTCTGCTTGTTCCCCTAGAGACCCTCATGGACACGAAGTGGGTGACTTCTGAGTTGGCGTGGACATCACATCCAGAAAGTGGAGTAAGACTTCTCACCTGCCACCCTTTGCAGCGGCCCTCGCCCTGCCATCTCACCTGCCCTTCCTTCCTTCATCCACCTATCTGTCACACAACACAGTAGTGCAAGCCTAGCAAGAGAGTTGTACGGGCTTTGCCGCTATCAATGTTAGAACAGAGTCTTCTTCCTTGTTCTTTTCCTTCTTTCCTGGTGGTCCTTCTCTGGGGGCCTTCTCTCTCTCTCTCTGGCCGCCTATAACCACGAACCCTGAACACCATCTTTGCCCTTCTCTACCTCTGCTCACCTCTCAGCCTGTCTCCAGCCTGCTCCGTCCCCCTCTTGCTGACAGCCCTGTGCAGGCCTGGCCATCTCCTCCTTCCTGGGCCCCTGGAAAGAGCACTCCTTGGGAGCCCAGGAACAGAGCTGCCAGTTCTCTTACTTCCTATGAGATCTTGAGTAAGTCCCTTCCCCTCTGTGGGCCTCCACGTTGGGGTCACTGGATTTCTTTAGTGCTGAGTGCGTGCCTGTTCTGAGCCTTATGCCACGGGGCAGGGTGGAATAGTGGTTCCGCTTGCACGTGGGCAACTTAAGTTACCAGGCCTGGCCAGTATGACCTTGAGCAAGTCTCCAGCTTCTGTAGGCCTGTGCGTCTCGAATCGGAGCAGCATATGAGCCCTGGCAGAGTTGTGAAGGAGAAATGTGGTGGTAAAAGCCATCCCCGCCCACCCCCACCCCCAGCCTATTCTGGCCCGAGGTGACTCTATGACCGTTTCCAAAGCTGTGAGTCACAATGGCAGCAGACAGTCTCATTTTTCTCTCTTTGAGAGGCTGAGGGTTTTGAACCACTAACCATGTTAACAGTTGAACACTTCTCCAACAAGGCCACCGAGACGCCTTGTCATAGCGAGAGCTAGTATTGATGAGTGCTTGCTCCCTCAGAGGCATTTATATGACCTATGTTAAACCACTTCATTCTGCATAGCCTTTTTAGTCCAATCAGTTCTGTTTCCCAGCTGAGGAAACGGAGACATAAAAGATAATCAGTGCTACGGTTAACGGAACCCTGGTGGCGTAGGGGCTACATGGGAGGGCTGCCAAGCACAAGGTCAGCAGTTTGAGACCACCAGAGGATCTGTGGGAGGAAGATGGGGTCTCCTAGTCTTGTAAAGAGTCACAACTTAAGAAACAAGGGCAATTCTGCCCCGTCCTCTAAGGTCAGCATGGACTCGATGGCAGTAAGCTTGGGTTTGGGAGCTATAGGTGATAGTTATTTTTGGGGGGGGGAACCATTTATTCTTTACCGAGCTCAGTGTAGCTGGTATTTTTACCCTAAGGTCCGGATGGGGAGATGGAGGCACAGAGGGTTAGTGACTTGCTTGTCTAGGCTCACTCCAGAGCCTCTGTGATGTCCACACAGTAGACCTGGTCTTGGCAGATGCCTGCGTTGACTCTTTCTTTTTGGTTTGGTCCATTCACAGTGGGAAGAGGTGAGTGGCTATGACGAGGCCATGAACCCCATCCGCACGTACCAGGTGTGCAACGTGCAAAAGTCCAGCCAGAACAACTGGGTGCGCACGGGGTTCATCTGGCGGAGGGACGTTCAACGTGTCTACGTGGAGCTCAAGTTCACCGTGCGTGACTGTAACAGCATCCCCAACATCCCCGGATCCTGCAAGGAGACCTTCAACCTCTTCTACTACGAGGCCGACAGTGACGTGGCCTCCGCCTCCAGCCCCTTCTGGATGGAGAACCCCTATGTGAAGGTGGACACCATCGCCCCCGATGAGAGCTTCTCACAGCTTGTCACTGGCCGCGTGAACACCAAGGTGCGCAGCTTCGGGCCGCTCTCCAAGGCCGGCTTCTACCTGGCCTTTCAGGACCAGGGCGCCTGCATATCGCTCATCTCCGTGCGGGTCTTCTACAAGAAATGCGCGTCCACCATTGCGGGCTTTGCCCTCTTCCCCGAGACCCTCACCGGAGCCGAGCCCACCTCACTCGTCATTGCCCCCGGCACCTGCGTCCCCAATGCCGTGGAAGTGTCAGTGCCCCTCAAGCTCTACTGCAACGGCGACGGGGAGTGGATGGTGCCCGTCGGCGCCTGCACCTGTGCCACCGGCCACGAGCCAGCCGCCAAGGAGAGCCAGTGCCGCCGTGAGTGGGAGCTGGCCTGGAGGAAGGAGGGAGGGAGGGGTGGGCCTGGGCCGCCGCCACCTGCCTCCCCGCCTCTCATCCACTGCCAGACAAGGAGGCCTGGCACCAGGTCCTGGGTGGAGGGAGGAAATGGAAGAGTGGGTATCAGGTGCAGAGAACGTGAGGAGGGAGGAGGGAGTGGAAAGGAGATACCAAGATAAAAAGAAATGAGGCGAGATAATGAGAGAAGAGATGACGTTAAAGAGAGACGTGGACAATCCCTGATGAGCAGGCCCCTGGGAGCCTGCGTTGTCCCGCCCCCAACCTATACTCCAGGTGCAATAGACGGGCCCCCCGGGTGGGCCTCTTGTGGGCCCTCTTACCTCGAGTGCCTTCTGCTCCTGGACGCGGAGTGCCATCCTCCCTGGACACCTGGCACTGCCACGGGACCCCGGGGTGGCCTCCAGCCAAGTGACTTCCCTCTCAGGCCCTCCGTCTCCTCCAGTGTGAAATGGGGGCAGTTGCGGTGATTGCTTTGAAGGGTGGAGAGGAGGCCTCAGTGGGAAGATGCTTGTGAGGCTTGGAGACCAGGGCCTGACAAGACCACATTGGGAGTAGCTGTGCGCACCAGGAGCCCTGGGATGCGTGGAAACCTGGCATGCTTTTGTCTGTATTTTATCTCTGAGGTTGGGTGACCTCCCTCTGGTGGTTAGTCGAGACCCTTAAGAAGATCCTACATTGGACTAGACGCTCCCGGTACCGTGTCCAGTCGCACAGGTTGCTTGGCCCCCACACATCCCGTTACCTTCTCCATTTTGGCAGTAAAGAAGCAGAGTCTCTGAGGGGCTCCGGACCCCAGGACCCAGAACTGCCAAGACCTCCAGACAAACTTAGTCCCAGTGCTCTGCCCTGGTCCTCTGTGAGAGCCCCTCTGGGGCCCGCAGCCTGTCACTCTGAAGAGGAGAAGGCTCTCATCACAGTGCCGGGAATGGAGGAGTGGGGTGGGGTGGGGGCTGCTGCAACCTGGCTGTGAGGCCTATGTTACTCCAGAAGGTGAACGGAGCCATCCCGGCCCTTCACTTGGCTCCGGGAACCTGCCTAGACATCCTCTTCAGAAGGGAGCAGGGAGTGGGGGGTGATGAGCTGACAGCCTGCAGACGGGCTAACACTCTGCAGGTCCCTGACAGGAAGTGCATGCAGGTTCCCATAGCAACCAGGCTGCCCTGGCCTCTGCCCCCTCCCCCATGGGCTCCTCTGAAAGAACTGGGTGGACTCTCCTCTTACTGGGGGACAGGAGATTGGGCCCCCAGGGTGAGCACCACCCCTCTCTGGGCTGGGGTGGCATGTAGGGCAGACTGGCTTTGGTCAGTCCAGACAGTCCTAATGTATGCCCATTATCCTGTGCCCTGTTCATTCTCAAAACCCTCTAGTCTGAGTGACAGGTGACAAGCTCACGCTTCAGAGGAAGAGAACCCAGGCCTAGGGGTGCTGCTGTGTGGAGATGTAGCGGAAGGAGGGTCTTCAGCCTCTGAGCTCTGGGCAACTTTGGGGCCTCTGAACTCTGAGTGACCCCAAAGCCCCCCCCCGCCCCAGTCTCCACCCCTGCCCAAGGGCAGGCCTGAGCTGCCGGCCTGGCTGATGGGAGGCCAGAGAGGTTGGCTGGAAAACTGAGGCCCCCGTCTCCTGGCCGTTGGAGGGGTAGTTTGTCTTTGAGGGTCCCCAGGAATGCTCTTTCTAGTGCTCCAGGGAGGGGTGGGGTGTCATGTGACCGCCCAGTGCAGGGCACTGCCAGCCTGCTGGTGGTCTGTCTTCCCCCTGCCGCCGCCGCCGCTGCCTCTTCCTGCTCTCTCTCTTCCCTGCCTCAACAAGCCCAGGCCGTTCAAGTGATAGGACTGACGTCTTCCACCCAGAGGCCCGAGGGCGGGGGGTGGGGGGGGGGGGAGTGTTGTGAGCGTAATCTGCTGACATGGGGTTTCCATGGGGCAAAAGGGCCTTTTGTGGCTGCAGCTGGAGTTAGGTAATGCCCGCCCCGGTTGCCCCCACAGCCTTGAAGGTGGGGGCGCTAGACTCTCACAGAGGTAGGGAAGACTGGTATCTGCAGGGCAGGGAAGGGAAGTGAGCCCTGCCTTCCTCTCCCCCCTGCCCCACAGCCTGTCCTCCTGGGAGCTACAAGGCGAAGCAAGGGGAGGGACCCTGCCTCCCCTGCCCCCCCAACAGCCGCACCACCTCACCAGCTGCCAGTATCTGTGGCTGCCATAGTAACTTCTACCGCGCAGACTCGGACCCTGCAGACAGCGGCTGCACCAGTGAGTGAACACACCCCTGCCCCACGCCTGCCCTTGGGACTGAAGGTGCCTGAGTGAAGCCCCTGCTGTCCAGGGGAGCAGAGTCAGAGAGGACAGCTGCCGTGCTCTCATGATCCCCCTGAGCCCGAGCCTGGGCCATGCCGCTCAACCCTCCCCCCGCTCAGTGTTGGCCCGCTAACTGTTGAAGTCCACCCCCTACTCCCTGTCACAGAGACGGACTTGCTGCTCCCCTAAAGACAGAAGGCCTTGGGGTTCCTGGGGAGCAGTTCCACTCTGTCCTCTATGGGTGCCCCCGGTGTGGGCTTGTGGTTGTTGAGGTTCCTAGCTGGGTGGCAGGAGCCCTGGTGGCACTGTGGGTGAGCAGTTGGGCTGCCGTCCGCAAAGTGGACAGTTCGAACTCGCCAGCCGCTCCGCAGGACACGGACGAGGCTCTGTGCTCCTAGAGAGATTCCGTCTGGAGCCTAAGGAGAGCCCGGCGCTCCTGCACAGGCGGTCGCCGGGAGCTGGAGTTTCCGTGGCAGTGGGTGCCTACTGGCCAGGCCTCGGGGGCCAGCATAGTGCTCCTCCCTGCATGCAGAATGGCTGTCCCCGTCCCCCCCAACACACACATCACGTGCCTGGGCAGCGCTGCTCTGGCTTTTGGGGTGCCTGGCCTTGTGCCACGAGCGATAAGGTCATCGTAGCCAAGGCAGCTCAGCTCAGTGGGACACGTGAAAGGCGCGCGTTCACGAGCGTTTATTGTACTGTGTGCTGAGCCAGAGGGGCGCCCGGGAAGGGCGATGTGGGCGCGCGGAGGAGACCAGATGGTTGAATCACGGGAGGCTGCTAGGAGGAGGTGACCCTTGCAGTTGGGTTCTGAAGGTTAAAGAGGCATTTGCCAGGTGATCGTCCAGAAAGGGTGCTCTGCGCCTGGCAGATGAAACAGCTTGGCGTGGGCAGGGGCTCTGAGCAGGTGGTCCGAGCCTCGGCTCACGGCCGGCCCCCCTCCCTTGGCCGCAGCGGTGCCCTCTCCCCCCCGGGGAGTCATCTCCAATGTGAACGAGACCTCGCTGACCCTCGAGTGGAGTGAGCCCCGGGACCTGGGGGGCCGAGACGACCTCCTGTACAACGTCATCTGCAAGAAGTGCCGGGGGGGCGGGGGGCCCCCGGCCTGCTCACGCTGTGACGACAACGTGGAGTTTGTGCCTCGGCAGCTGGGCCTGACCGAGCGCCATGTGCACATCAGCCACCTGCTGGCCCACACGCGCTACACCTTCGAGGTGCAGGCCGTCAACGGCGTCTCGGGCAAGAGCCCCCTGCCCCCTCGCTATGCAGCTGTGAACATCACCACCAACCAGGCTGGTGAGAAGGGGCCGGTTAGGGTGGGTTGGGATCGCTTCTCAAGGGCACCCCCAGGGTACCGGGCCCTCCAGAAGGTGCCAGGGCCTGGGGAGTCCCTGGTGAGCTCCCTTTTCTCCCCCAGCGCCCTCCGAAGTGCCCACGCTGCACCTGCACAGCAGCTCCGGCAGTAGCCTCACCCTGTCCTGGGCTCCCCCGGAGCGGCCCAATGGAGTCATCCTGGACTACGAGATGAAGTACTTTGAGAAGGTCAGCACCTCTCGGGCCAGGTTCCCTCCAGACGGTGTGGGGGCCCCTGAGGCGAGGGCTGTGGGGCGGTCTGCAAGCCACTAAGCATGCCTCCTGCCCGGCACTGCAGAGTGAGGGCATCGCCTCCACAGTGACCAGCCAGAAGAACTCCGTGCAGTTGGACGGGCTGCGGCCTGACGCCCGCTACGTGGTCCAGGTCCGGGCCCGCACGGTGGCCGGCTATGGGCAGTACAGCCACCCCGCGGAGTTTGAGACCACCAGTGAGCGAGGTCAGTAGGCCCCCCCCACCCCCACCCCGTGCCTGCCCCAGCCCCCCCTCACCATACCTCCTCTCACCAGCCCTTCTCCTCTGCAGGCTCGGGGGCCCAGCGCCTCCAGGAACAGCTCCCTCTCATCGTGGGTTCGGCCATGGCCGGCCTCGTCTTCCTGGTGGCCGTTGCCATCATCGCCACCGTCTGCCTCAGGTACTCCCAGCTCCAGGCTGCTCCTGTAGCACCTGGCCATGGACCGTGGCCCCTCAGGTCCAGAGCCTCCAGCTCAGTCTCCTAGCTGGACGAGCCCCGGTCCGTCCATAGTCCACGTCCTCTCATCCTGTCCCCCACCGCCTGCCTACAGCCCAGGTCTTCCTGTGCTGCCTGTCCCTGTGGGCCCTGGACAGAGGGAGCCACGGGCTTGCCTCAGGCCTCCCTCTGCCTGCCCTCCTCTAGGAAACAGCGGCGCAGCTCTGACGCGGAATACACAGAGAAGCTGCAGCAGTACAGTGAGTTTGTCTCCTCCCAGCCTCCCGCTTCCCTGCTGCCCCTTCCTCCGTGAGTGCATACCCTGGGAGCTGGCACTATTTCACGAGCCCTCACCCCCTCCGGGTACTCACTGTCCATGCCCCACTCACCCAGGTCCTCACAGCCTGTGCCCCACTCACTCCGGGTACTGTGAGCACATCCTCACTGCATGACCCTTGGCCCCCAAAGCAATTAGTCCGCTAGGAAAGGCAAGACACAGACACCCAGGAAACAATTAGATGGCAATTAGGTCTTGAACCGGGCGTTCCTGGTCTGAAGGGTTGTGAGAGTTCAGAGAAGAGGAAGGCTTCCTGGAGGAGGCGAACTTCCTGGAGACTAGCAGGGCTGAGAGCGGCGGCGGGGGAGGCATTCCTGGCGAGCAGGGCCGCTGGACGGGGGTGGGCGGGTGGGGAGGGTGCCCAGCTGTGGGGGCGGTGAAGAAGATGCCCCGGACAGCTGCCGGGAGGAAGGCTGGTAGTTGCGCCCGTCTTTGGAGGGTCGTGGCAGGCCAGCAGAGGAGTCTGGACTTGAATCCACTCTAGGTCATCGGAAAGGCCTTCGAGCTGGGGAGTGGTACAATGGAGTATTGTTTCAGGAAGACAGTGTGGTATGTGGGAGAGGTT
>PVJH01025613.1:0-31144 GCA_004026705.1 Nesogale talazaci
CATCTCAGTGCAGCATTTTAGGGCAAAACCAAAAATAATGTTTCTCTTGCCCCACTCACTTTACTCACCTGACTTCACTCCGTGTGACTTCTTTCTTGCTTCCACACATGGAGAGGGACCTGAAAGAACAGTTATTCGATGATATAGAATAGGTGAAGAAGTAGACAAGGAAGGTGCTGTCAACTATCCAATGCGAGGAGTTGGAAAAATGTTCCCAAGAACAGAATCAAATTCCAAGATTTGACACTGCATTAAATGCTGTGGAGAGTATTTTGAAGGTAATGAGGTTGTTTTCTAAAAAAGAAACAAATGTGTAGCCTAAAAGATTCATTTTGTGGGACTTTTGAAGCAAAAATGCTAAAGTATGGGTCATCTGTAAGTGGCTTTGTAACACTCCTGAAATGATTGCATGAGACAATGCAAAAACTGTGTGGGAAGCACAAATAGAGGGGTTTAGGATGAAGGACGTCAGAAGCAGAAGGAATAAATCCTGGGCCATAGGGAAAGAGCAACCACCAGAGGAAGATACGTGAGCTCCTTTCTGAAGGAGTGGAGACACAAGAGGCATCAGAAGCTGCTTCACGGAGGCCATAGACCATGAGAGTGTGTAACAGAGCCGCCAATGAGCTTCCTGGCCCATGTAACAAGGAAGCATGTAGCTTGTGGCATAAGGATTAAAAATATATCCATCTTCTATTGGAGAAAAAGCAAAACTGTGGAAAAAAGACTTTATTTTTAATATTTCCTGATCCTGCTTTCTGGCAATTTGTTAACTTGCCAATTAAACCCTTATAATCCTGAGTTTTGTGTGTGAGCTCTGTGTGACCATTGAAAAGAATTCTAGAATCCAGCAAAGAAGAGGAGTGTAGTCGTAAGAATGGTTGTTAGGTAAAGTAAGGATGCAAGTTTGTCTGGAAGGATGGAAGTTTGTCTGACCTCTGCCTAATGGAAATCAATCTTGGTTGATGTCAAGTTGATTCTTCTCCAAAAGAAGCCACTGTGTTCCCTATATCACTCTGTAAATAATCTTACTTGCCTGAAAATAATATTTTACATAAAAATCACTAATTTGTTTATCAGAAGCATAAAATTATAAATAAATGCTGCCAATTATATTATTCTAGAGGTAAATCTTTTCCATTTGGTTAATATTATTTGCCTGTTTTATAAATTAAGACAAACCAAGAAAGAGCCCATGATCAAATTAAGAGATCTTCAAATTCTTGATCATTATGCAATGAAATGGGGCTTGACAAAATTGATAAAATTATGAGAGGAGTGTGGGAAATTTTCCTATTCATTTTCTAGAATCTCAGTACATTCCTCAATAATCCTAGAGTATTTTAAGTTAGACTAAAACCGTAATAATATGAACTATCCCATTCTGCTATTGACCTCTATAATCAGGTCACTGCCTTTCTCTCATGGGATTTCCATAATTGTTTCCTAGAGGAGTGAGGGTCTGATACCTTAGGCAAAAGTCATCAACAAGGATGTCACCCAAAGAAACTGCACTCCCATGGGGAGAGATCCGTCCTTATTACAGCAGTGCACTACTATTCCCTCCAGGCATAATTAATTGGGTGAACTCTCAAAAATAGTATACTGATGACTGTATTTTTTCAGACTTGATGAAGTTGAGTAATGAGGTTTTAAAAAACAGAGCATGTAACGAAAAAAAAGATTGATTTTTGCCTTAAGGTATTCACTTAATTTCTTTCTTAATTTTCTAAACCACATAACAGTATAACTGGCCCATGTGTTTAATATTAACAATCTCCATTTTCAGTAAAAGTCCTATCAATGTTTTCAAGATATAGTCAAGTTGTAGTTCAAGTGAGTGAAAAAGAAGTTTTATATTATGAAACGTCTTAAAAACAGTTCCATGAGAAATTCTTGATAATTCATTATATTTGTCAGTGTGGTCCAAAGAGAATGGTGTGTGTAATATCACCAAATGTCTCTGTGAGCAACAGATGAACCACATTTTAAGGACTTCCCTCAGAATAAGCATTTTTAATTTGAGGAGTCACTACTATATATACTCGAGTAGTAACTACTGGAGATATTTCTGACAATATATTTTAAATTGGCATATATGTTTAATCAAGGGATCTTTGAAAAAACATCTAGATATATCAAATACATTGGTATGACACAAATATACCTGTTTACAATGTTTTAATGTGATATAGGTTATAAAATAATTCAGAAATATTCATATTTTAATACATTATATGATTTTCCTATTTATATTTTAAAATATATAAAACCCTTATAAAGACCAAGGTAAGGGATCTCTGTTTTAAAAATTTCAAAGCCAACCACAAAAAAATAAAAATCATACATTTCGGGGCTGAGCCCCAGTGGCGTACTGGCTATACGCAGGACTGAGGCCCACTGGGATGGAGGTTCAATTCCAGCTCACAGGAGCAAAGGCTGGGCCTCCTATTCCCACCACCAGAGGGCAGTGATGCCAAAAAAAAGCATACGTTGCTAATATAGTTTAATTAATAAAAAAATAATTAAAGTCTAATCTTTCTTTAAGTATCTGGGGCTAAATAAATAAAGTTAATTTGATTTACACAAATAATCCTTTTAGGAACAAGTAAGAAAAAATGACAAAAGTATAGACATGCAGGAGAGAAAGAAAAGATGATAAAATTCTGGACAAGTAGAGTCATAAATTGGTTAATTGGTTATCTACAGCTACAATATATGACCCCCACCTCACTCCTGCCAAGAATTGCTAGTCGTGGCATTGGTACCAAACTGAGAATCTGAAAGTACTGGAGAAAGAAAGAGTACTGACGATAAAGATATTAGCATTGTTTGATGATCTAATGGACAAAGAAGAGAAGTAGGTTTAGGTGCTTCAAATGCAGAGTTTTTTTTTCTTCCTAAAGACATTTGTTAAATTTTGGAATAACATGACTAAAACATATAAGACTTCACTTAAAAATCTCCAAAATATCTATGTAATTTGTTAGGCTTACTATAGAGGAGGAAAAATATTGGGTACATAGTTAAGCAAAAAAGTGAATCTTCATAGAAAACAGAAACTTCCAACTAAAATTATAAAGGTCTAGATATTAGGAAGTTTCACATAGTGTATAGATAAAGTGCCTATGGAGAAAAGATGACAAATTAAGGAACAGAACGTTTTTGTTAAGTCTAGAATTACTAGTGTTCTGGATCCCAGCAAAAGCAGGTTTCAGACATAAAGGAGATATTTCAAGAATCACAATCCACCAATTCCCATCCCAAATATTATTATCAGATACTATTATGACAAAAAGTTTTCAAGACCTTAGAGATAGAGCATAGGGTCAATCATCAATAAACACAATCAAAGGTTCAGTTCAATATCAGCTGCACTGAAATCTAGGTGGTGTTCAGTCATCATTTGGTCATTCTAATTCACAAAGGTAAAAGTAAAACAAAATAGACAAAAGCATACTTTACATTCTTACGATAATTCCATTTTAAAACATAGAGACATAGGAAAACACTAATTACACTATATGTGAATATGTATATAATATATATTAAAAGGTGCAGATCTAAAGATAATCTTGTGTCTCCATGGCCCACATTATCAGAAAAAAGGACCTTCAAATATATCTTATAAACATATGAAAAGAACTTAAAGGAGAGCCAATCAAAACATCAATCTGACTCATCATGTCCATGTAGGACAGAGTAGAATTATTCCATAGCTAGAAATCTTTGTGAAGCAGACTGCTTAGCTTTTTCTCCTTAGAGCTTTTGGGCAGTTCCAACTACCAACCTTTTAATTAGCAGGCCAATTCTGAATCATTAGAGGTACTTTAAGGAAGATTATGGGTATGACTTGTGGAAAGTTGCATTATTTTGTGTGCGAAGTGAAGATTTTTTCAAATCATGTGCAAGTAGGGGAACTTTTTAAAAATATGAACAGATAGTTGATCTACTTTTTATCAAACTCCTATATTCTTAAATTCATAATAATAAAAACAGTTCAACCATAACAAAAATTTGATATCTCTTCCCTTTTGGAGCCACCGAGCCATCACATCAACCCATTGAACTGAAGCATTCACAAAGTTGGTAGAATGCTTCAATGGATTGGTTTGTGCATAAAATTAAATAATTGCAATGTCTGGATCTATTTGTATCCAGACATACTTTATTTCATCACAGCATTGTATGTGAAGGTCGATCTTTGAATGTCCTTTTTGACGGTGAATAGAACATGATTCCGCTTGTCATTCTCAGCATAGCAAACACAAAAGATTGTCTGACTCAAAATGGCTAATACCAGTCCATATCAGTTCATTAGCCTAGAATATGTCTTTTTGTCTTCCATTTCACTCTTGATACTTCCCAATTTTCCTAGTTTCCTACTTTGAGCATTTCAACATTGATATTAATTGATGTTTGCAGCTGTTTCTGTTTCCCTTGAGTAGTCCCTCACCAGCAAATGAAGATTGCAAAGACTTCACTCCATCCTCCTCATTAAGGTTAACTCTATTTGAGAAGGCAGTTCTTCTTGGATCATATTTTGAGTCCCTTCTAACCTGGGAAACTCACCTTTCAGCATAAACTTTGAAAATATTCTGCTTATATTCATTAGGTTTTCGGCAAATAACAATGTTCACATGCTATTCAAACAGTTTTCAGTGGATCATTCCTCTGATGTGGAAACCTATAACTTCTTGGTAGTCTGTTCTTAGTCTGGAGGCTCGGCTACAACTTTTTGACTTTGGGTGTTCCTCCTGGTGTTTATTTGGGTGTCCTTCCAGCACCACAGCAATAAATAAGCCACCAAAGTACAACAAATGGACAGAGAAGTAATACGGAAATTGAAAAATTCTAGCAATATCTTCATTCTGAAATTGATCAAACATATAATCAAGATGCTTTGATAATTATTGCCATTTGCAAACAACAAGTTGGAAACCAAAAGGAAAACTCAAATGTTGAAAAATACAGTCTGGTTATGAAAGTAAAGCGGAATATTGCTAGAATGCGATGAGTGACTTGTTGACAACATACACCTTTTCCAAAAAGACATTGACTTAATCAGATGAAAGACCCATGCATCAATATGACTACATATATAGGATGAGACAGATGAAGGACAAGCTTAATATAAACAGCTAAAACCAAGTCAGGGCAAACTGTGAAACAGACCAATTGTTCATATGCAAATTGAGGTTGAAGAAAATCTAAGCAACTCTACAAGGGGTAAAATATAAGCTGGGTTTTATTGTACCCAAATTTAAAGAACATTACCGTAACAAGTTTGTTACAATGAACACTAATTGCCGAATACTCTATGAGCTGGGGGAAGACATGAAGAACATTATTTAAGAAAAAATCAAAAGATGATTCAGAAGACATTAAAAGGAGAAAAGATCAAAGTGGATATCAGATGAGGCTTTTAAACTTACTCTTACTCTAGGGTTGGGTTAGAACATTAAAAAAAATAAAGAGACTCTTACTCATAGATTCACTAAGGCCAATGGAAGAAATGATTAATCAATCCTAAGAGATGAACAGAAATTTTAAAATGGAATCTTAAGAAGACAAGGTTAAATGTAGTGACAAGTGCAACCACCTTGTGTTAGAATACCGAAAAAAAAAAGAGCACATTCAATGTATCTTCAAGTGGAAAAAACAAACCAGTAAAACATTCAAGTGTTGAGTTGCAAGATTGAAATATCCTATTGACAAATATTGAATGATGCAGAAAGCATCAAAAGAAGATGGAAAAATGCATAAAGTCATTGTCTCAAAAAATAACTAAATGTCATTTCGCCATTTGAAGAGGCAGCATAAGAACAAGAACCAATGGTACTGAAGTAAGAGGATCAAGCTGCCATGAAGGTATTAGCCAAATGCAAGGCAATTGGAATTGACTGACTATCATTGGAAATGTCTCAACGAGTTGAGGAAGCACTGGAGGCACTCACTAGTCTGTGCCCAGAAATTTGGAAGACAGATAGGGGGCAAAGTGACTAGAAGAGATCAGTATTTGTACTCGTTCAAGAGAAAGATGACCCCACAGAAAGCTTAAACTATAGAATAATGCCATGGATATAACATTCAAGTAAAATGTTACTGAAAATCACCAGAAGTTGCAAAACTTCAAACTAGATTCAGAAGAGGACATGGAACAAAGAATATCACTGCACAGGTCACTAAAATCCTGGTTGAAATAAAAGAATACCCAAAATATTTTACTTGTATTTTTTTGACTACATAAGGGTTTTTCTATGTGGATAATTAAAAAAAACTATGGATTATATGATGAATGGGAATTTTGGAACATTTGAATAGACTCATGTGGTGCCTGAATGTGGATCAAAAGACAGTTGTACAAGCAGAGCAAACTGGAGATACTGCTTGGTTTAAAATCAGTATAGGCTATTTGTCATTTGTAATGACCCAAACAGTAAAATTCCTTTGCATGGTCAATGGAATAACTCTGTTATTCTGCACTTTGACCTAAACGCCATCTGCCTCCAGCCATAGTGTTCCTTGTTTTGAGTCCTCATCTAAATTTGATACTAATCTCTGGCAGCTCCCTCTTACTGGTCTGCTGGTAAGACTTAGTCTCATGTACTTTGGACACATTTTCAGGAGAGACTAGTCTCTCTAAAAGGGCAATATGCTTGGTAATTTATCAGGGTAGCCACTATCCGGTCCTCAGCTTGAAAAATTCACAGAGTGGCACTAAAGTGTTCTCAAACAGAAGACCATCCATGAGGGTGGTACACAGTTTGGTCATGTTTCATTCTGTATTGCATAGCAACCATGATAGACCCTACTCAAGAGCACGTAACAAAAATATTCACAAAATAACAAGCCATTTGAATCCATACATTTTTGCCCACCCCTACGATTTCTCTTCGAAATTCCTGTTGTGGATGTTATCTTCCTCTTCATTCAAGTTAACAACAATCTACCCTATTACATCTTATTTCTCTTTCTCTCCCTTCCTCTGTCAAATCTACTAGATATTTTTAAAAAGCTGTTACTTTTTATGCGAAAATATTTTCATGGTTTATTTTTTATAATAGTGGTCTCATAATAATTATCCCAAATGACTAATGTTACGCAACATTAAAAACAAAACAAAACAAAACACCTCACTGCCATGTAATCAATGATTTCATAGTGACCCTTGGAGCGGACCAAGATTCAGTGTCATAATCTTCAATTCTATATATGTCATAAAATATTTCACAGAGTCATCATTCATTATCCACTAAAACATTCCATATTTACCAAATGGATTTATCTTTTTTCCACTGATTTCTATTGTGGTAGTCATATGCTTATGTTAATTTTATGATTGAAATGTAGGGGTGGAGTCTAGCCTGTTAATCTGGAAATAGCCATTGAGTAGCCAATAAGGCCTCTGGGTGGGCGTGACTTTCTCCTGAGACTTCTGGGAAATTTCGTGATATTTCCCTCATGAAGATGAGAAGCTATCTCCCCAGTGGTTGGGAGTTAGTCTCAGAGGCGATTAGTCATGGAAAAGACAAGCTGGCAGCATCTGAGAAGCTGGAGGAGCTGGCGGAGAGACCACACAGCTTTGTACTGATGGAGCCAGACCGCTGAAGCTGGAGCAGCATGCTGTTGATGGACCCTGAGTCCTGGAAGCGAGGAACCTTGGGGAGACCCCTGCCAGCGCCGGGATTCTGCACCCACTGACCTGTGACTTCCTGAGTCAGAAGGAGACGTAATAGACTGATTTCAGGCATATGGGTTAATAACAGACTTATGACTTTGTACTGGACTGGATTGTGATGCCTTCTCAGTGTGACATTCCTTTTGTATATAAACCCTTCCATTATATCTATATGTTTGTCTATGAAATTTGTTCCTCTAGCCTACCAGGACAGACACCTATTTAAGTTATTTCCATTTTGCTTGCTATTGTGAATAGTACTACAATGAATATGAATTTGCATAAATCCATTAACTCTGTGTTCTTCATTCCTTTATGGCATACACCAAGTAGAGAAATTGCTAGAACATATATCTATTCCCAATTTTTGGAGAAAAGGACACATAACCTTCTACAGTGATGGTATTGTTTATAGTCCCCTATCAGTGTATGAGGGTTCCAATCTATCCACAATCTCTCCATAATTTGTTGCTCTACTTATTAATTTTGATATTAATTCTGGGATGAAACGGGATCTCACCATTGTTTTGATTTGCCTCTCTAAGATGACTGTGTTTTAGAGCATTTCTTCATGTTTACTGGCTGCCAAAATATCTCCCTTTTTGAACTGACTGATTATGTCTTTTTCCATTTAAAAATTGGGCAATTCACTTTTCAATTGTTGAGTTATTAATATTTTATCTATATTGTAGTGAGTGGTCAGTCTTTTTTTCTTTATATTTGTGTTAGTCCAGGTAGACTGGGGAAACAAATTCGAGAGACTCATGCAAATGAAAAAAGAGGTCTATATACAAGAGAAATTGAACGTTGAGAAAACATCCTAGCCAAGTACAGATCAAGTCTATATATCTGATAGGAATCCACATGTCTGATACTAATCTATGAACTTCTCTTCAGACTCACAAAACACATGCAATGATGCTTAATGCAGGGAGATCACAGACCAATGGGTGGAAATTCTTGTGGAACCAGTGGTGGTAGAAGCAGCTCAGTGCTGGCAGGGGTCTCCATGTGTCTCCTCCAATTTCAGGGCTACATCTGCGTCAGCGTAGTCCCATCAGGATCATCGTCAGTAATGTCCTACAGTGTGAGAGCGGGTGTACTTACTGCAGCAAACTAATTATCTCTCTAGTGCCTTCAAATGAGGTCCTCAGCTGTGATCTGGTTGACAGACTAGACTCCAGCCCTCCACGAGTTGACATCAGATTATGTACCTACTTCACTCTCTAATCTGGGCCATTATCAATTCAGGTCACAGAAGATCTTTATCCATACTCCTATTTTACAATGTTTGCCTGGTTGTCCTTTTCCAGCTTTATGGCATGATGGCAACACTTGAATGATTTCGATGTGTTTGAATTTACTCAGGCTTGAATTGTGTCCAAAATGAGCCATGTGCACTTGATAAGAATGTGATGTTTCGCATTTGGATGGAGAGCGTTATAAATGTCCATCAGCTCCAGTCACCTAATTACAGTTCCTAGCATTATAGTCTATTTCGCATTATAGTCTCTGTGCTGAGTTTCTTTCCCAGTGATCTATCTATCTTTCTGTGATGGTGGTGTATTAAAGTCATCCACTAAGATTATTGAGCCTGTGATTTGTTATTTCATCTTTTGAATAGCTTGTTTGAAAAATGTTGTAGATCTCTTATTAGACGCACATATTTATTTTACTCACTGATTCCTGGTCCACAAATCCTTTTTGCATTACATAGTTCCCATCCTGTCTCTTGTTATGGTTTTCACCTTAAGGTCAATTTTTTTGGAGATTAGGATTGTAACCCCAGTTTTGTTTAATGTGCTATTTTCCTGGTATATTTGCTATCAGCTTTTTATTCTTAGTCTAGTTTTGTCTGCAGGCAACGGACTAATGGGTTATGTTTTAGAAGACAGTCTGCTAACTTTTGGTTCCAGTGGCATTGTTAGTATCATAGCACTGGCAGGGTCTATGTGATTTCCTCTGCTCCACAGGTCTGATTCCATCAGGGTAGGTCCATGTGGCTTCTCCAGTTGCCAGGGCATAGAGTCCTGTGTGTTGTCAGTAAAGTGCCTTTCACAAAGTGAGTAGAGAGAGGTTTCTCTAACCTCTAAGGAGAAAAAAATCAGGAGTTCCCAGAATTCACAGAAGACCATACCCACACAGAAACCCCATTGGCTATATGTTAGACAGGGTTCTTTAAAGAGAAAAAATCAGACACTTGTAATTCTCTTTATATTTATATAGATAGAAGGCTATATAAGATAAGAAATAAACAGTTAACTAATCTATAAAGTAGTACAAATGGCTTGGTGGAACTCACTTGCATGAGAAAGCTAGGAGACTGACAGTCCTTGGAGTTTGGAGTCCTCTGTAGAGCAATCCAGGCTATTCATCCACAAGCAGCAAACATCAAAGCAGGTCACCAACAGTCAGCCAGATGACAGAGTCCAACAGTCTCCAGCTCAAGAGACGTATATCCCAGGAGCGTGGCAAAGCAGGGCTTGAAGGAACCTCAACTCACAGCTCCACAGTCCATGATTAGGCATCCCACAAGTACTGTTGCTTGGAGATTGAGGCACAGGATGAACAAGGTAGCTGGCTGGTTTGAAGATCCAGGAGCAAGAGAACAAGGGTTGAACTCGCCAAGCCATTTCTATCTCCACCCTTTAATTGATCCTGTGTGTTCATTGACCATGTTGTTGCAACAGACCTACCTATTTTCTTTGTCCATGTTGGCACAACAAGCTTACCTATTACAGGCTATGACCCGAATGACAGACCACATCCAACCCCATTTGCTCTTCATCCATCCAAGTTCCAAATTGACACCAGACTATGTAACTACCACTATGTCCTTGCCAATTTTCCCCGCCAGTCTCTGGATACTCCTTTTACTCTTTTTCTGAGGTATTCTGATGAACACAGTGTCTAGAAAAGAGTCAAGGCCCAGTTTGCCACAAAAGATTGGGTTCCCTGACTCCTCCCTCCATCAGGCAGGCACCTGCTGGAAGCCCCAGTCCCACAACCTCTAGGGGCGCACACTGGGACAGCAGTTATGACTCTGTTTCACCAGCCTCTCTTATCTTCTCTGTTTTGCTTTGATTTTCGGATGGGTATTGGAAGATCTGCCTCCCTCCCTTTGCATCCTATTTAAATGGGAGAGATTTGAATTGGAGATGCTGGAGAAACAGAAGCCTGAAAGAGTTAGCTTAGAAGAGATGGTCACTTGTGCTAATGCACGTTTTTAAATAGGGTTAAAAGAACCAAAAAACCTTGGGCTCAAGAGAGGGACACAAGGAGATATGTTAGGCATGCAGGTATTGAATGCCATCGCTAACCACCACCAGTTCACTGCTTCCCAGGCTCCAAAACCCCATTCACTGGCTACACAATCCCATGTGTGGATGTGGACATTTTGTGCGACAGGACAAAGGAAACAGCCTATCCAAAGGTGATGCAATCCGTGTAAAAAAATTGGACCCTGTAGTGCTCCATCCTGTAGGGAAACTCAAGGGTTTCTTTCCCTCCATTATCATGCTGAAATCACAGCAAAACTTCATAAACTATATATATTTATTCTTTCAGATTAGTGTCTTTATATCTGAGAAAAATGTACTCCCCAAGGAATAAATATAAAAGCAGATGCAGAATAATTATTCTTTTGCAAAATTCATATTGATTTTTATTTCTTTAATAATATTTTTCTAGGATAAGAAATACTTATTTCCCTGATATATCTTAATTTTGAAGCATCAATGATTTGAGTCCCCTTGTTTATCCTGGAAGAGATACTTCAAATGAAGATTCCTAGGAAACAATTTTAATCATGTCAAAATATATATATATATATATATATCCCAAATATTTGCTCTTTTTTGTAAGAATTTAGTGCCCAAAGCCTCTGTCCAAGGAAGTTTCAAATAAAAAATTAATCTTGTGATTAAGTTGACAAATTAGTCAACATTATGAGAATGCTTTCAAAATTTCACATGATGCACCGGTCAAGATGGCATGCGGGTGAGTGGCCCATACTGTGGGCTCTTTCATGCACCATGGGTCTAGTGTCTAGGTGGCCTAGTGGAAAGATTCTGGAAAGTGAGAGAACTCCCTGGGATAACACCCCACCTCCACAACACACACACACACACACACAACTGTCCTCCGCCAGAGCCCCTGTGATCTGGGCTCTGAACCTTGGACGTCTCAATTCAACAGGGTGAGCTGTATCAATGTGCTGCCACCAGTGCTGTGGGCAGTGATTGCTCCACCCCAGCCCAGGCCAGGTCTCCACCCCAGTAGCTGCTTGACTGCCCCACAGGGACACACGAAGCTGTGGCAGGATCCCGTAGAGCAGCTGCCTACTTATAGTACCTCACATGGAGAGAAGCTTCCCTTTTCTGCAGTTCACTTCTCCCCACGTAGCAGTGATCCATCTCTGGGTTCGGGCCTCTCCTTCCACTCACCCAGGGCCCTGGTAACTGACCTACAGTCTACCTGTAGCTGGTGAGGTGACTTGTGATTGAGGGTGAACCATCCCCATGTTTGCCTGGGACCCCTCCACAGCCAGCCAGCCCACTCTTGCCAGTGTTGCTCCTGATTCCTGCCTGGGAGGCTTCCATTTGGCCATACTCTGTGAGCTGATAGCCCTGGGCATTGTCCAATGCTCCTGCCAGCAACACACCCACTGCCTGAGTCCATACTGCTTCTGCCCGCTTCTGGGCTGGTTCACACCACTACAGCGCCCTGTGCTGTTCCCAGGGCTGGAGGCCCTGAATGCTACACCTTCCTGCTCCAGTCCATTCCTGCTGGCACAAGAAACTAGTGCATCCTGCTGGCATCACTTGTTCCTATTGGCTCAGTACTCCAGGCCCACAGAGAGCATGGGAGGGATTGTGATAATAACACTGAATACCAATGGCCTCAGCAAAAGGCTATAGCACTAAACAATGTAATTAGGCAACTGAGCCTGATAGTCATTTATGGAGCTTTCCATCCAAACACAAAATAATACACATTCTCCTCAAGCCAGGGCGAATCATTTTCAAGAATAGACCAAATGCTGGGACAAAAGTCAAGCCTGAGTAAATTAAAACACATAGGGATTATTCAGACATCTATCTCAGATCACCATGCCATAAAGCTGGGGATTAATAAAAGAACAACCAGAATAGCAAATGCAATCAATTGGAGGATGAACAACGATCTTCTGTGACATAAATGGGTATAGGCCCAGATTAGATGGAAGGTTAGGAAGTTTCTAGAAACTCCTGAGAATGAGAATACAGCATATCAAAATTTGTGGGATACTGTGATGGCAATTCATCAATGATATCAATAAATGCATATACGAAAAAAAGAAGAGAGGCTTGTGTTACAGTAGCACAAAATCTTCAAAAACTAGAACCAAGTCAACAGAAAACCCCTCCAATAGCAAAATAAAAGAACTCATGTAAATCATGTAGGCGTTAAACCAGTGGAAAGATAACTGAACAATGCAACAAAAGGTGGTTCTATGAAAGGAGCAGCAGAAAAGACAGAGCCTTGGCAAGCCTAACCCAGGAAAGAATGGAGCAAACATGAAGAGCCAGGATGAGACTAAAGAGCCCTATGAGATTAAAGGGATCGTCACAAGCTACTGGGAAGGACTGTATTCCAATGAATTCAGAAACATGGAAGACATGTATAAAGACTTAGAAAAGCAGTCCCTCCCTAGATTATCTCAGACAGAGGTCAAGAACCTCAACAAACCCATAGCAGAAGAAAATATAAAGAGGGTTATCAAGAAGCTACCAACAACCCCCACCTCCATCCCCATCCCCCCACCCCTCTCCACCGGCTAGATGGCTCAATAGCAGAATTCTATGAACTATTTAGGAGAGAGTTATCAAGAAACCCCCACAATGTATTCCAGAGCATAGGAAAGGATGGCAAACTCCCAAACTCATTCTACAAAGCCAACATAACTTTGATACCTAAGCAGGGCAAAGACCTCACAGGTATAGAGTGTTATAGACTGATATCTTTAATGAATATAGATGCAAAATTCCATAACATAATACTGGCCAATAGAATAAAAAAGCATATAAAACATATCACTGAACATACGGTTCATTGTAAGGATGCAACAATGGTCTAACATCTGAATATCCATCACTATTATGCACCACATTCTTAAGAAAAATATAAGAATCACATGATTCTATCTAAAGATGCAGAAAAAGTATTGACAATATCCTAAAGACACTCCTATTTAAGACACTCACAAAGATAAGAATGGAAGGCAAATTCCTCAAACTAATACAAGCTATCTATCAAAAGCCAACAGTTAAACACCATAGTTAATGGAGAAAAAACAAAAACAATCCCACTGAAAAAGGGTACAAGACAAGGATGTCCCTTATTCCCACCTCCATTCTATATCTTGCTGGAAGTTCTAGTTGATAATATAAGATTGTGGAATGACATTAAAGATATCTAAATGGGAGAGGAAGAGGTAAAACTATCTCTATTTGCAGACAGCATGATCCTGTACATGGAAAATCCAAAAAACTCCACAACAAGAGTACTTACAGCAATAGAGGTATATTGAAGTGTGGCAGAATGCAAGATCAACAAACAGACATTTACCAGTTTGCTATATGCATCAGAAAAGACCATGGAAAAGTAGATAAGAAGACTGTAGCCTGAGGGTTCTGGTGGCCAAGTGGAGAAATCTGGGAAGGGAGACCACTCTTCACAGTAGCCAAGAACAAACTATTGCCTAGCATTATATTTAATAACAGCAAAAGAAACAACTAAAGACCGATACAAGGAAAACTACAAGCTCTACTACAGGAAATAAAAAGCAACTTCCACAAGTGGAAGAATATCTCATGCTTATGGAACTGAAGACCCAACATAGTAAAACAGTCAATTTTCCCCACAACACTTTATAAGTTTAACACTGTTCCATTTCAGGCACCAAAGAATGGAAACTTTCTTCAAAGAATGGAAATAACTGGTGACCAATTACATATGGAGAGGGAAAAAGCTCAGAATTATCAGAGCACTCCTCAAAAAGGACAAAGTTGGACCACTCACTTTACCTAATTTTAACACCTACCACACACAGTCCCGCTGGTACTGCAATCATGACAGATACCCAGACCAGTGGAAAAGCATAGAAAACCCAGAAATAAAACAATCAGCATGTAGATGAGTGATCTTTGATGAGGGTTCCACAAACATCAAATGGGAAGCCAATGCCCTTTTTTACAAGTACTGCTGCAAGCAATGTATATCCACATGTAGAAAAATGAAACAAAATGTTTATCTCACCCCATTAACAAGAGCGATCTCACAGTGGATCACAGACCTGGAATTAAAACTCCAAACGATGAGGACCATCAAGGAAGGAATCAGGACTAGACTAAGATCATTGTCCCAGGGAATTCTTAGGCTCAGCACAAGAGGGAAGAGCACACACAGGGAATCTGAAAATTGACAAATAAGATTTAATAAGAATAAAACACCCATGTGCCTCAAAAAACTTCACCAAGAGGGTAGGAACACACCCCCACTGACTGGGAGAGGATTTTTAGTAATGACACTTCAGACAAAGGGATTATGACTAAAATCTACAATACCTAATGACCTGCAAAAAGAGGAAAAGAGTTAACCCCTAACAAATTGGACAAAATAACTGAAATGAATTTTCACTAGGGGGAGACCTGTAGAGCCAAAAAACACATGAGAAAGTCTCCGCGTTCACTATCCATAAAATAATTCAAATTAAAAGAACCATGAGATACCGTGTAACACTTCTGAGGTTAGCCCAAGTCAGAAAATCAGAGAAAAAAAATGTTGGAGAGGATGTGGTAAAATAGCAACTCCCTTCCAATGCTGGTGGTCACGTAGATATGTACCACTACTGAAAGAGATCTGCTGATACTTAAAGGAAATGGAAATTGATCTACCACCCAGTTATCCCTCTACTGGGCATATACCTAAAAGGCAAAAGAAACAAAACCAAACCAGTCAATTAAACTCCAGTATTTATTATGGCACCATTCACAATCTCAATGAGTTGGAAATAACCTAAATTTCCATCAATAAATGAGTAGATAAGTCATTTCTGGCACATGCACACATTGGAGCACTTTGCAAAACTAAAAAGGACAGACTATCACACAAAGCACAACATTTCATTGGAAGATTTGGAAGGACTTATTTTAAGCAATGCAAGCCAATCTCAAGGATAAGTACAACATGCGTCTCCTGAGGTGAGGATAATCAACACAACAGGAATAGAAGAAAAGACACTTATCTCACAATATATGGATGGAAGCATAGACATTTGAGTGGATGTAAGACCGATCCCAGAGGTATATGTGAATCAAACATAAAGAAGGGGAGAGGGGGGCAGAGTAGGGAGAATGGGAGTTGGGGGAAACAGAAGTGATGGCATGGGGGAAACAGAGCACTAACCCACCCAAGAGGATAGTATTAATTGTGTCCCCACAGATTTGGA
Organism: Nesogale talazaci; assembly: GCA_004026705.1. Taxonomy (NCBI): domain Eukaryota; kingdom Metazoa; phylum Chordata; class Mammalia; order Afrosoricida; family Tenrecidae; genus Nesogale; species Nesogale talazaci. The sequence continues at coordinate 16,173 of PVJH01025613.1, forward strand.
ACGTGAATACGGATCTCACCATGGAGTGCCAGAACAGGAAGGCAGCATAGCACTTGGAGGAATGCATGAAAAGTTTGGACTTCAGGGTTGGCCCCAGACAGAACTAGCCTGATCCTCAACCCTGAAAGTTCCACAGAGAACAACACTAGACTTTCTAGTGGGGGAAACAAACAAGTCTATGATATCCAGATGGAAGCAAACCAAGAAAGAAAAAAGAGAAAGGGGTCAATTCAAGCTCAGAGGTTGAGGTTCCTGCATAGAGTTTCTGGGTCACAGGGAGGCCTGTGGGATGACCAACAGATTAAAACATGTTGTGCTCTAGCTGGAGAGTATAAATATGACAAATATGGGGATACATGGAAAGGCAGTGGGGGAATGGAGCACAACCGATCAGCAATTGGAGTAAAGCTGAGGCTCAGAGCTCCAGAGGAGCGCCAAGAATAGTCTTTGGGAGATGAGTGATAGTCCCCAGATCTATGGTGGAGAGTCTCATAGGAACCAGCAAACAAGCTGGACCCATGTAGGGTTTTTTTTTCTTTTCCTTTTTTTCTCTCTCATCTTTTTTTTTCCCCTTCAATTGTATGTTTTCTTATTGTTCAGACTAAGTCATGGATGATTTGCCTAATTAAATGGGCTGAACCATGGGAGGGTATCCCAGGGAGAATGCAATAGGGCCAATGACCCCAGAAGGTAGAGGGGAAAGAAGGAGGTGGGGAGAGGGATGTGGCAAACAGATGGTGCCATGGACAGGGAAACAACAGAGGAAGTGGAACCAGTATGGATGAGAGGTTAGAGATACCATGCGTATTAAAGTAACACCAAGCTATAACTAAGAACAGGAAATAGAGGCAAAGCAATGACTTACCAGGAGGATCCAAAGAGAACAGAGGCAAGCTATAGAAAGCAAAGGCATAGCTAGGAAGATAAATAGAAGTGTTCACTTATGTAAATACGTTAGTCCATAACAATAGTGGTATTGACCTGTGTTCATATATTTATAAGGCAATACACTGAAGCTAAAGATAGGCCTTGGGCTTGAATTCATACCTTTCATCAATACAAGAACACTTTGTTCTAACAAATTGTCATTCTGTGATGCTACCTCCATCCTCACTCCCACTCCCACGTGGTTGTTGAATACAAAATGAGTGCATAAGTAGATGTGGTAAGCCAGAGGATGGTGCCCGGCTATTAAAATATATAGTGTCTGGGGTTTTCTGGGGTTTTAAAGCTTGAAGTCAAACAAGCGGCCATCCAACAGTGAAGCAAAAAGCCCACATGGAAGAAGCATACCAGTCAGAGCAATTGTGAGGTGTCATTGAAACTAGACAACTGGCATCAGAAGATTCACAACAAATCTTAAACAATCAAACAAAAATGCACTGGTGAGAATTGAGGAGAGTTGGAGTGGCAACCCAAAGCCCATCTATGAACAATGGAACATCCTCCCACAGAGGGGTCTCTTGGAGGGGTTGAGTTGATTATGGTACAGTTGAGCCCCAATGGGTCACACAATAAAAGTCTGATCTTTTGAGGTCTCCTCACCTCCCCTCAGCCCCATCCTATCATGACCCAAGGGCTGTTTCCCAATTTACACTAGATGGGAGTATGTCCATAGGTATAGGCAAGAGATAAGTCCCAGAACACATTGAACCCAGGAACAGAATTGAGAATAGAGACACCAAAAGGGAAGGGGAAGAAAGGTGGAATAGAAGGGGGCACCAATCGCAGTAAATAGCACATAACCACACACACCCATCCAGGGGGAAGAACAAAAGAAACCAGAAAGAAAAGGAGACACTGGTTTGAAAATAATTAACAATCTACAATCTATCAAGCAGCCACAAGAGTAGGGGGTGGGAAAGGGAGGTAGGGAAAAAAAAGAGGAGCTGATCCCAAGGGATCAATGGAAAGTAAATGTCTAGAAAAGAACAATGGAATATATGTAAGAATATGTCAGATATTTGGATTTTAACATGAGTTGTAAGACTCCCCCCAATGAAATGATTATGAAAAACAAACAATAAACAAACATTGACAAAGGTGAGATAATTTTGAGATTAAATCAAAATGATATAAATCTGAATGGTGTGTAAATACTGAAACTTAAATATTTGACTAATTTGATTGCTTCATTTAAATGATACATTATTGAGATGAGAGTAATTCTTCTTTAAAATATTTTTAGAACCATGCTATATTTTAAAGACTAACCAAAATCTAATTATCTCTTAAAGCTGGAAATGTGTGGGAGCCTATTTTACCCTTCAAAAGTAAATTAAAAATACTTAAAATGTGGTCAGTAAAAAAAAAAAAATACCTAAAATGTGAAATTACATCCTGGGGAGAATTCATGTTCTAGCAACACACATCTGTCTCAAAAAAGAAACCAAAAGACAAAATTCAAGCTCACTGTCATTGAGTGGATTATGACTCACAATCTCTTTTTTTGGGGTGGAGGATGGGGGGTGGGGCATCACTGCCTCTGGTAGTCTTGGGCACTACCCAGTGCCGCTCCTGAGAGCCGCTGCTGGATTTGAACCGCCAAGCCCGAGGACTACAGTCCCACACTCAACCACTTAGGCCACCGGGGCTCAGCCCCACAATCTCTTTATAGAAGTGCGTGAACCGAATCCTGTGAGACTAACTCTTTGTGGGAGCAGAAAGCCTCGTCTTTCTCCTGAAGAGCTGTCTGGTGATTCAAAGTGATGACCTAGTGGCTGCAAGTCAACCACTAACCACGATACCAGTGCGATGCATGCTGTGCTCCTGCCTTCATCTCCTTTCTCCAAGAGAAAATTAATTTATCATAAAAATTTAATACTATGCCAAATACTTCGTGGATGAAATTGAGTCAAACTGCAATTTTAGCATTAAAATATTCTGCATGCTTTATGTGATACCAAAAGCAAATTATACAACTTCTAAATTTATATTTAGGGGATTGTTTGCATATTTGTTTGTGAACTTACAGTTGTGGTTTGTACAGAAGTGGGAAAAAGAGACAGAATTTATGTCCTAATATTTTTGTTGTTAGCTCTTATTAAGTCAGTCTAATGTATGTTCTATGAATAAAGAATATTATGACCGACCCTACATTATATTCATGAGTGACGACATATTCAAATATTTTGCTTATGTTCATTTGTGTGTTGAGTGACTTTCAATGTGGGAGCTAATCTTCCAGCGTTATGTAGGACAATATTATTGTGTGATCCAGAAAGTCTTGGGGCCCTCAGTTTTGGAATAAGAGATTTTCTCTCTGGTTGATCTTATTAGGGAAGCTTAACCTGCTTACCATGAGACACCTGTTGGAACTGGGAATATAACACTTTCCTGAGTCATAGCAAAACCCAACCATCAGAGTATGACAGCCTGATGGTTGAGTAATGGTTATGAAGGCATGTTACATATTTAGTATACAACAAAACTGAATAAGAAAAGATATCAGAAAATGGTGAATACTAATTTCTTTTCCTGTTACGTTACTCACTTGTGTGTGATTTCAGATAATTAATTTAATGTTCATAGATTTTGGTTTCATTTGAAATAATCTGAAAATATTTTATTAGTTATGTGTGTTTTATATATAGTATATTGAAGCCTGCTTCCCTATAAATGTGTATTTATGTGCATAATTTTTAGTACTGAGATCCCCAAAAAGTGATATCTTAGTAATTGAGGATATGTGTATTTGATGGTCCGCAAAAAGTCATGTCACTTCTTTAGTAATAAGTAGGAGACTTAATACAAATTCTCTTACCAGGTTTATGCAGGGACTAAGAGTAAATTAAAAGCATTTACTTTTTGGTGAAAATAAATCAACCAATATTTTATTTATCATTATGTTTAGTAAAATTTATAAATGCACATATATGTTAAAAGAAAAAAATCACTGGAATCTTTTAAAATGTATTGTTTTTTAGGTAATTTAATTTACTTAAATAAACACTGTTCCTTTTAGACATTATTATCATATTTCTATTTCACTGGCACTTTCACATATAAGTGGTAACCAATTTTCCAGCATGTAGTTAGAAGTGTGAACTTCTTGACCTCTTAAATTACTAATTACCACTAAATCGGCCTCAATCAACTTAAGTGTAATTGAAGTTGCATGGTTCTCTGGATAGGTGAATAGTCTATTGAATGCTTATTTTGTTACACCAAGCTGAAAATGCTAAATGATAAGCCAAAGTACTTCCTGGATCAATATGGAGCATGTCTCAATTATCCATAGAGAGACTTTTCAAGTCACACTATTAATTTGTGTGTGTATGTGTGTGTGTGTGTGTGGTATAACATCTATCCATGAAAACCTAAAAATCTAACCTACATGTGGAGCTTAAATTATAGATAATTGCCAGTAAATGTGATTCCAGTTTTCTCTGGGACTGATTAAGTGAAATTTTTGAAAATTCTATATTAAATATTTTGAAGAACTTCTCAAGTTTTCACAAAGTCAGTCACATAGTTTTACATTGATCCATGTAATATATGAAGTTCATAATTTATCTTCAATCTTTCAACTCATAGTACTTTTATCATAATATTGCATACACAATGTAAATACATTAATTACCACATACATTTGGTAACACAATTGAACTTTACTATAATATTAGCCAAGTTTTAATAAGTATAAACCTAGAACTTTTTTTTAATTTGTTAGATAGTATGTTAAACTTTGATCCAGGTTACATTTATGATGAATATGAAGTATTTGAAAAATATTGATTCATGAAAATAATTGTGTAAATTATCTCTTTAAGGAGTATTTTGGAATAACAAACTTTGGTTTTGGAAAGGATAGCTACCTTTCTTACATCTGTGTACATGTTTTACATAATAATAATTGTATATTTCCTACGACTCTGATAAAATTTTAGTGCCTCCTTCTCCATAGAGGGGTGAGGGATATCTGAAACCAGCTGTCATGTCTTTTTAATATGATATTTCCAATATATTATCTTATTTTTCAGAAGCTCAGGTAGTACTGTCAGGTAAGTTCAGGATTGCTCACCCTAAGTTAATGGTTCAAACCCATCAGCCACTAAGCCATAGAACAATGAGGTGTATTACAATAGATGAAGTTTTGTACACCGATTTAAAAACTCTATTATCAAATGTAGCAAAAATCTTTGTATGTTCATTGGGGATATTATGTAGGCTTAAAGGAATAATTTGGGAATTTTGTGACCATACTCAACTAAGTAATGGACTGATGCTAAGTAACTACAAAGACAGCAGTGGGAATAGATCAGCTTGTTGCTGGCAAGAAAAGAGATGAGTCTGTCTGTTCCTATTAGGAATTTCAGCCTCAACAAAAAGGCAAAAGCTATATAGAGATTTAAAAATACAGGCATACATATGTAATTATATTAATGTATAAGGATCGCAGTATTGGTCTATGTACCTAGGTTTTGTTAAAGTATTAAGGAAGCAGATGGACTTTGAGCTTCTATTTAGGGTTTCCCTCAGTAAAAGAACTCTTCTAGCAAAATGGGTGCACAAGCAAATGAGGTAACAAAAGCAGATGGTGCCCAGCTATTAAAACATGTAGCACCTAGGGTCTAAAAAACGAAGTAATACAAATAGCCATCTAGCAAGGAAGCAACAATCCCACATGGAAGAAGCACACCTGCCTGTGTGATCACAAGGTATTGATAGGATCAAGTATCAGAAACTCAAAAACAATTGCATTGATGTAAAGGAGAGGGATTACAGTGGAGGCGTGTAGGTTGTCTGACGACAATTTGACATTCCCCGACAGAAGCATCATGTCGAAGAAAGAGTTCAGCCACCGTGCAGTATATCACCGAGGAAACACACAGCATTCCTCTGGTTCTTTAATACCTTTTCCACCCCACTATCATGACTCTAGTTCTACCTCACAAATCCTGCTAGATCAGAATATGCTCCTTGATACAGATAAGAGCTTTGGACACATGGATGCCAAGACTGTTAGCAACCTCAGAAACAGTTATGGCAATAGTGACACCATGCTGGGAGAGGTGTGGGAGGGAGAGGCAGAAAGTGTGAATCCAAAGGAATAATGGGTGTATAACTCGCACACCCTGAAGAAAATAAATAATGTAAATATGGGTGAAGGCATACAAGGGATGGTGTGAGATATGAAAAATATCAAACAAATATGTAATTTATCAATGGTTCATGGGGGAGGAAAGGTGGCGAAGTGAGGAAAAAATAGGGCGCTGATAAGAAAAGCTCAACTTGAAAGATCACTTTTTAAATGACCCTAGCAACCTATGTACAAGTTTGGTACATAGACTTGACTTATGGATTCCTATGATATCTGTAAAAGTCCCCAATAAAATAATGTATTTACAGCCTCAGAAACTTACGGTGTGTTTCTACTTTGCCCTAGACGGTTACTGTGAGTCAGCATCAGCTCAATGGTAGTGTGCTATTTTATAACATTTTTGAAGAAGTAATATGTGTTAATATATTTGTATGAATACACACACACACACACACACACACACACATATATATATATATATATATATATATATATAGGAGAGTAACTGAAAGTAACTTTGGATTTTTTTAAATTTTTTCTTAAAGAGAAAAATATTTTGAGAAAATTTATAATGTGCTGTACTGTCTCTTTTTAATGTCCTTTGTTCCATGTATTAGTCTCATGTTCCTATGAAGAACCTAAGATTTTAAAACATAGAATAAAATATGTTGTGGCATTAGCACCTAGTTAGTATATTATTTGTCCTCCTTAAATAATTTTGCCAGTCACTCTCTTTTAATGTGTGGGGAATATTGATTATATTAGTCAATGAGAAAGAGAGAGAAGCAATATGATATTTGACAGGTGGTATTGCAGTTTTTCTTTCTATTGCAATAAACTCATGACTTTTATTATCTTGGTGTCCATAATTACTAAAGTAGCTTAAAAGATGCATGTATAGATGAAGGTAAAAAGTAGCTTTGAAACTTTTATCTTCAGGTGAATTATATAAAACAATAATGATAAGATCAATAATAATAAAACTTTACTGATTTTGAAATTAATATGTGCTATTTTGTATATGAGTTGAAAGTTTCCATTTTCCATTTTGAATTTTGAATATAACACAAAGAGTAATCTAACCCAAATTAATATTGACCATATTCTCCTGTTTTTTACATACTCAGAAAACTTAGGAAACAAGTGTTGGCAGCAAATATATACATATATTTATATCGATGTATTTAATGTCCATAATTGTAGTGTCTCCATGACATTTATTTTTTTCATTATTTTAAGAAAATACACTGAATGCAAAAATGATTTCAATTTATTTGTTGTGCCAATATGTAAACAGCAATCTTATATAGTCCTTATAAATTAAAAAAATGAGACTAACACTTAACTGCTTTCATACTTCTTTAGAGTCAAATCTTTTAAACCATGTAGTCTCAGTTAATATGAAAAATTAAATATGTTTTCCAAAAATCTATGGAAGGTCTTGCTGGCAGCTGAGCATTACAACATAAAGAAGACAAATGTAGTAAAAGATCTTTCCTAGAGCAAGAGATGACCCAGTGGGTTCCGGGAGGCTGCGATCTAGTTAAAGTCAAGGCACAACAGGCAGTGAGAAGCTAGAGCAACTATTTGTTTGGGTTCCAAAAGATAATCTTCTTAAAACCTCTATCATGATACAGGAGGATCCTGGGGTATTACTTTAAGGAGAAAGAAGTTATAAGAGTGTAGAGTACATCATTTTGGTCCAGAACATGGTACAGTAATCTTTTCCATTTCAGCTATGTACCTTAAAATTTAATTTAAAGACATTTATGTTATAGAACTTATACCACAGTATCATAGGTGCCATTTCAGTTTGCATTTGAAAAAAAGCAAATGGTTAATAATAGTGTTAATATTAACACACAATATATAAACATTGTAAGTTCATTAAAAGTAGTTGTTTAACTTCACATTATTCTTTTCAGTCTCCGTCATAATCTTTTTATTTGCATCTTTTTTACCATTAGCACGTACTGTGTGGCTATGACTAGCTGACCTACATTTAATGTCTAAGTAGCAAGTGTAAGTGATAGAGGTTCTTCAGAAAGAGAAAATGACCATAGAGAAGCTCAAGTATTACCATAAACAATATCAGAGAGTAGTAGGTGTTCAAGCTGAATTATGTGGACAGTGACTTACAATGGAAGGAGAAAGGCTTCCTACATTTTTATTGAGAGCTGGAATAGTGATATATTTATAGCCTGATATTGGAAAGAGGCTGCTGTTCTAAAGAAAATCAAGAAGGCATGAAATAGAGGGAATTAACTTAAAATGAATGGCCATATTTCATTTTTGACTTATAGCAGGGAACTGCTAGTATTTGAGCAGTTAATGAAAGAAAATGAATGGAAATAAAATTATGAGAATAAACAAATGGGAAGGCACTTGTCTATTAACCTTAAACAGAGTGGGATCCCTAGTAAAGTTGAATCTGCAAAGTTCAAGTACTTCTTTACTCTCCCACTTAGCAATTATCCTGTGTACAGTATACCATGTACAGAAGGCATATTCACATAGCCTTAAGATACAGCTTCACCTGAATTACTCTACTAAATGTGTGATTTTTATATAAAATGTATGGTACAATAATAATAATAATACATTATTTCAGTAAGAAGGAGCCCTAATGGTCTATTGGTCATTGCACAGCTAACCAAAGAGTTGGCTATTCAGAGTCCCCAGGTTTTCTGAGCAAGGAAGATGTGGCTGGCTGTCTCTGTAAGATTCTTGCTATTGGATGTCATCAAGTCAGCTCTGGCTTGTAGAACCGAAGGACCAAACTAAACACCTGTGCCATTCTTACAATTGTTAGACTCAAGCCTATTGTTGCAGTCCCTGTGTCAATCCATCTCTGCGAGGATTTTCCTGTTTTCTCTGCCTCTCCACTTTTTCAAGCATGATGTTCTTCTCCAGGAACGAACTGGTCTCCTCTAATAGCATGCCAAAAGTGTGCAAAGATTATAGCCTCGAACATCCTATGGGGAATCTATACTCTGTCCCTCAGAATCACTGTGAGACAGACTTTAATTGATGACAGCAGTGTGTGTGTTTGTTTTCATTTTGAATATGGTGCAAATTTACATTTCAGATTATTTTTGTACTCAGATTTATTAAATCATCCAATGTCCTTACTTGTACCCCTCCTTTCCCCAACTCTTATCCCTCTCTAAGACTTTCTATGAGGAAGAATCAGCTCAATGATATTGAGGGAGCTCCTCCCCTTGTCCCAAGTTAACCTTTGTTTACACTCTAGCATATTGCTTACACTTCTGTCCTTTTGTCACTGGTTTGTGGAGGTTTTTGTTTGCTTGCTTCTGTTTATAAGAATGATGCCTTGGTTAGTACATTTTTATCTTCAAGAAATCTGGTAGTATAAAAGATTAGAATGCTCAACTGCATATTGGAAGGTCAGAGGTCTGAAACTAGCAATCTCTCCAAGGAAGGAGATTTCCTTCCTATTACAACCTTGGCAATCCTGGGCGGGGGGAGGCGGGGGGACACAATTCTTTCCTAACCAGATCCTTAATGAGATTCTCTTGCTGTTGGACAGAATGTATTTGCTTTTTCCTTTCATGGAAATAATAAAAATAAGGCATTTTTAGTTGAAATTTTTCTCTGAAGTCTTTTATCTTAAAGAGAATATTTTTACAGTTAGATAAATATATGGATATTTTTTATTTTTTTCGAAATATAATAAAGGAAACATCTTCCAGGAGAGCAATTTATAAGAAAAAAATGGTTCTTTAACACTTCGAAATGCAAAGCAATAATGAACAATGTTAGCAACCATGCAAACAAGTAACGGTGCTTTGAATAGAGACTTTGAATAGAGACTGCCGATATTTTTTTCAAAATGATTAGTTTTCCTTTCATGGGGCTCATATTACTGTCATTGTGAACACCCTCCCTGAATTTTAGAAAAGTGCTGTTCATTTATACCAATTTATGAAAACAACTAGTAAGAATCTCAGGCAAAGTTTTTTTTTCTAAGATACCCAAAGCCATATTTAAATAGTTCTGCATATCCTCCTGTAATTTCTTCTCTATAAACATTGTTGTTTTGATGTGTCATCAAGTAGGTTCTGTCAGGTCTCTTGGGTGGTAAATACCTCAATGCTTGTCTTCATATGAGAAAGAATTCACCGCGAAACCTGGTTTGTGATCCAAGTGGGTTGTATAAAGAATGGAAAAACTTTCAAGACTTTACAGTCTTGCGTATTAGATCTGCCCAATGCAATGAATCTTTTATCCTTCAACTGTATGTCCTTGAGCCTTGATTATGAAACCAAACCAAAGACAAATTTTCACAATTTTAACCTTGTCTCCATTTACCATGATGTTACCTGTTGGACCAGTTGTGAAAACTTTGGTCTGTCCATTGAGCTGCAATGCGCGCTGAAGGGTGCAATCACTGCTCTATATTAGCAACTCTTTCAAGTGCTCCTCGCTTTCAGCCAGCAAAGTTTTGTCATCTGCATATCTCAGGTCATTAATTAGACTGACATCAATCATCATAATGCATTCTTCTATATATAATACAGGTTTTTGATCATTCGCTCAGTATACAGATTAAATAAATATGAGTAAATCATACATTCCAGTTTCAAAACTTTCCCGACTATAAAACATACATGTGGCATTCCATTTTTGAGTTCACAGTGATCCATCTCCAGGCTCAGCATGAACAAAATTAAGTATTCTCATTTCCCATCCCTAAGGCTATGGATAGTTTTTTATGGTTCACACAAGGGAATGCATTTGCATAGTTCATAAAAAAAAAACCTCTCTGGTATGTGTCTCCAGCCAAGATCCCTCTGCCATCAGCAATGATATCTTTTATTCCAAGTTCTCTTCTGAAACAAGCCTAAACATCTAGTAACTCCCTATCCATGGAGAGTTACAAGCACTGTTTGATGATAATCAGCAAAATTTTCACTTGCATGTGATGTAAATTATACTGCTATAAAATTCAAACATCCTATTGGGCCACTTTTCTTTGGATGAAACATACATATGGATCTTTCTGATCAGTTATAAAAGTAACTTTCTCTCAAATTTCCTGGCAAAGACAAGGTAGTGCTTTCAGAGCTTCATCAATGTGTTGACACAATTCAATTGGTATTCTATCAATTCTTGAGGCTTTATTTTTAAGTAATGCTTTCAATGCAGCTTGTATATTTTTCTTTCAATACCATTGGTATTGAAATGTTAGCGCCTCAAATTATGGAATGTTGACTAGAGTTTTTGATTTTGATTCTTTGTATAATTCCATCTTCTTTTGGTGCTTTCTGAACCATTCAATAAACATTTTGTCCATCACACTTTTAATATTGCAAATTGAAGTATGATTTTTTTTTCCTTCAGGTCATTCAAATTTTAACATATGCTGGAATGTACCCCATTCTTAATTTACAGCCATAGCACATAGTTAGGTTAAAATGTATTAAGGGAAAATAGAGGAGAACCACATCAGGTCACAACATAGAAAATGATTGAATAATGTGACGGTCATACGCTTATGCTAATTTCATGATGGAGATGTAGGGGTGGGGTCTATTCTGTTAATCTGGAGATAGCCATTGAGTAGCCAATGAGGCCTCCATGTGGGCATGGCTTTCTCCTGAGACTTCTGGGAAATCTCATGATATTTTCCTCATGGAGATGAGAAATTATCTCCCCAGTTGTTGGGAGTTAGTCTCAGAGACGATGAATCATGGACAAGACAAGCCGGCAGTGTTTGAGGAGATGAAGGAGCTGGAGAAGAAGTCACAGACCAGACCTCTGAAGCTGGAGAAGCCATGTGGAGAGCCCTGCCAGCGCTGAGTTGCCCCTACCACCACTAGGTACTGTTGATGGACCTGAGCCCTGGAACGAAGAGCCATGGGAGACCTCTGCCAGTGCCATGATTCTGCACCCACTGGCCTATGACTTCTTGCATTGGAAGGAGACATTATAGACTGGGATCAGACATATGGGCTAATATTGGACTTATGATTTTGAACTGGGCTGTGTTGGGATGCCTTCCTAATGTCCTATTGCTCTTGCATATAAACTGTACCATTATATCCATAATGGTGTCTATGAATGTGTTTCTCTAGTTTACCTGGACTAGCACAAGAAATGACCAAACAATATCATAACATGATTGCCACTTGTGATTATTATTAACTACCATATCAATGAATATCATAGTACAGTCAAGTTGACATAACCTTCACTATCACAGGTAGTGTTATCCTCTTCTTGTATGCCTGCATTTCTTATGGCTAGAGATATATAGTTAATGCATAAACTAATCAGCATATTTTAAATAATATAGTATACTTCATAAATACACAATATCTTATAATTATATAATTAATACATAAAAATAGGAATACACAATTCCAGAAGTGCTCATTCAATTTGGTAACATTCAAATAAGTTTGAGAAGCAAATTGCTTTTGTCTTTGACTCCCTATCACTTTTAGGTTTGCCAAAAGGCATATACAAGTCTATTTTCCCTGTCACATATAATTAATAGCTTAGTTCATGTGTATAACGTATTAGCTCAAATTTCTTAGGTCAATGTGTTTATCTGAGTATTCTAGAGCAACAATCCAATGAAAGAATATAGATGTATAAGAACTAAATATGCAAGACATTGGGATTTATATCCAGAAACCTATCTACACAGTTGAACAGCAGGTAAGCCCCATCTGACTGAGCTCTGGAGATCAGATGCTGCGATGGGGTCCTTCCTTTGCCCTGGAACTATGGACAAATGAAGCCAGGAAAATGAAGCAAGAGGTAGGAAGACAGCAGACTGGTGGAGGCAGTCAGGTGGATCCAAGGGGAGGAACTTGGAAAGCTCTTCACAGTTCCTAAGCTCAGTAGACAACTTGGTGGCCTCAGGTGTACTTCCCAAGAAGATAGACAGAAGATCTAAGCCAGCAGGAAGAAGAGGAGCACATTCTTTCTAGCATATCATATTTTTTTTTGCATCACTTGCCATGGTGGGAGTAGAAAGCCTAGCCTTGCTCCTGGAGAGCTGCTGCTGGATTTGAACCGCCAACCCTGTGGACTGCAGTACCACACACAACCACTGCACCACTGGGGCTCAGCCCATATCATTCTATATATATCTAACATGTCACACTCACCTAGCATGGGGAGAAATCAACACGCAAGGAGAAATTTTCTTGGTAAAACTTCGGTGTCTTAGTGAAGATACTTAGCTACACATTTGTCTACTTCACCTCTTTGTAAATTTAAAGCTGCCAGCAGTGGCTTTAAAGATATGTTACATAATAAAATATCGATTTTTAATGAATAGAGAGTTGATATTCATTGGACAGCTGACATGTATCCCTATTATTATTTTGATTATCAGCACTAGAAAATGTAAGTGCTATTGACAGATTTAAATACTATTATTGTACTAGTAACTAATAATTCCATAGGCTTTTAAAAAACTACTTGTGCACATTAGGAATTAGAAGAAAGTCTACAGAGCAAGTCAGTGTTCCTTTCTGTAATGCATGCATATTTTAATTCGTGACATTAGTTGCGATCTCAATGTGACATCACGCATCCTGGCTCTACCACTTCCATTCATCCAACTCCTTGCTTTTCCTGCTATCTACAATATGTATGTCCTTGACTAAATACTGACTTTTTTCTTGAATAAGACCTTTTTCTAGGGAGTTTCTACTAGGTTAGTGTTATTGATATTTTTATAGATTTGTTTATTTTTTAAAACAAATTCACCAGAGGGGTGAGTTTAATTCTAGAACTAAAGAGTGACTAAGAACTATAGTCTATGTGTTTTACTAGTCATTATTTGACCTAGAAGACTGGTCTTTTCCCATGATTTTGAGTTATGTTCCACATTTTGCTCTTACTTTATCTAGGATCTATTAATGTGGAACTGTTCAGAATGGTTAGTAGTAAGTAGTGTCTAATAATCCATTAGTAACTTTGGATTAGTTACTTTTCTGTAACTTTCTGTGTCTTTGATTTTCTTAATTCTTCTTTACGTGGGACCTCAATAATTATACCTTGCATGACCTTCTCAAAGATCTTTAAATTTCAGTTGCTTTTCAGCAAAGTAGGATGTAAAATATTTTAATTTGTGAATTACTTTGTGCAATAGCTTTGGTATTCTAGACACACACTCTTTCAAATTAATTCAGTAGCTTTCAAAGTAACTTGCTGTGATGGTTAGATTTTATGCCAACAAACTTTTGAGAATAGAGGCTGACTCCACTCCATCAATCAGGTCATTGTCCTATAAAGTTTTCTTAGATGTATGGCCTTTTTATAAGAGAGACACTCTCTCTTCCTCTTCCCCTTCCTGTTTCCTTAGATTGTACATCTTGATCTATGGTTGATAGACTATGTGGTCTGCCAACTCTGAGAGCTGTGTTGTCCTGTCATGTTCCTGCTAATTCACAACTTTACCCCCAGCAGCCTATGATCTTCCAGGTTTACATCTATACTTTCTGCTTCATCTGCTGGCAGCTGTGTGACTCTGTCTCCAGCTAGAATGTGACCTATGTGCTTGAGTTAGACTAGGCTGGACTGATTCCAGTCCACCTGGAAGATAATTGGAAAGTCCCCCTCAGAAATACCACATGAAAAGGTAAGTAAATCCAGGTGTGGTATAGAACTGATGAAACACATAACTATCCCTTATGCTTTAATATTTCCTCCCCTTACTATCATGGGTTTCCTTTTACCTCATTAATCCTGTCAGATTTATGTATGCTAATTTGTATAATTCAGATCATTTGATATATGAAAGCCAAGATATGTAATCCTTCAGAAACAATAATAGGAGTAATGGTTTCCTCATGGTAAAAGGAGAGATGGATTGAGAAATGGGATCTGATAGCGTTGGTAAGTCTAGGCACTGAATAACAGGATTGTATGTGCATGGGTATTTTGG
>PVJH01025614.1:0-31238 GCA_004026705.1 Nesogale talazaci
AAAAAATATTGTTATTAAAAGGTCATTTTATTGGGGGCTCTTATAAAAATCCATACATCAATTGTATCATGTATATTTGTACATATGTTGAGATGGCCACTTGTTTGACTTCAAGCCTTTAAGATCCCAGATGCTATATTTTTTAATAGCGGGGCACCATCAGTTTTTTTCATTACATTTGCTTATGCACCCATTTTGACTTCAGTGATCGTAAGGAAGGTGAGCGTCTCAGAATGCCAGGTTGTTAGAACAAAGTATTCTGCATTGAGGGAGTACTTGAGAGAGACGCAATGTCCATCTGCTACCTTAACATATGTTCATAGACCTATATGTTGCTATATATTAATATACTTATATAGGTGCATATGTATATTTATACCTCTATAAATGCCCTTTTCCTCCCAGCTCTTTCTTCTCTTTCCTTTTACTTTCCTCCTGTCCCACTATCATGTTTGACCTTCACTCAACTTGTAGTACTTTCTCTCAGCTACATTGCACTTGATTAATCCCACTAGGGATTATTTGCCCTCCTCATCAACAATTTTAGATTTCTTATTGTTCCCTTGTCCCTGGGTTTGTTGGCTCCTCCCTCCCTCTCTTCTTACTCCTCTCACTTGTGCTCCTGGAGCTGTTGGCCCCATTGTTTTCTCCCCATGATTGGCTAAAAAAAGAAAAAGAAAGAAAGAAAGCCTAAAAATTGTTTCAGGTCTGCCTGTTGACCCTTCTGACTGGATTCCAATTGGAGCTGGTGAAGTGTCATACCCTGCCTACCAATTCAGAGGCTTATTTTTGCGACTCTTTGGGTATGTCATTGCTTTACTTCCCCTGATGCTCTCCTTCACTCCCTTCATGGTTCCTTCCAGGTGTGTGTGTGTGTGTGTGTGTGTGTGTGTGTGTGTGTGTGTTAGGGCAGCCCCACTGCCCATGCTGTCCTCATTGCTGTTCCCTGTAGCCCTGTGTGCCAGTGAGGGGGTGTTGTGTCTCATAGGGTGGTTTTTCTTACAGATAATTCTAAAAAGTAAGTGTTCTGACTCTTCATCCCTTTTGAATGTGAGCTTTGGTCTAAGTGACTTTTCTTCTGAAGCATAAATCAAGGAAAGGGGAGAGTCATAAGTGTACAGTGGAAACCTAGCAATTAATGTCTTGACCATGGATGCAGGTTAATGTCATGAGTGGTGTCAGGTGTTTCTGATAGGAAGAAGGACACTGCATAGCTGTGTTACTCATTCAAAATCAGCCATTTCAGATCACAAGGGCAACATTTGCCCCCAAACAAGACTCAGAAGGGTCAGGAAAGAAGGAGAAACAGAAAGAGAAAATACAGGGAGGAAGTGGGATATGTGGTGCCATGTTATGCAGATTGCAATCAAGGGCATGAGACAACATGTAGGATGAGCGGTCGAATGGACAATTGATTTGCTCTGTACCTCTTTTCCCAATTCACACAAAAAATTAAAGATGATCAAAACAACCTCCACAACCCAGTCTAACCATAAGAAAGACAAACAAAGCAAAGACAAACTGGGGTACAGTCTACAGGACACATGATGAGGATTACTCTAGATAGCCAAAGTCTTAAAAGTCAAGGAAAAACCCAAACAACAGTCACAAACCCAAAGAGGATGCTGAGACAGGGCAATGGGAAATTCCGTACACTGGATCCTGAAACAAAGAAAGGACATTCATGAGGAAACCGGCAAAACCCCCCCAAAAAGTCTGGAGTTTTGCTAATAATAGAGTGTCAGTATCAATTTCTTCCTTCCAACAAAAATCTCATAGATGTAAAAAAATGGTGGTGGTGGTGAAAAGAATGAGAACTATATGAGAACACTGTAACACCATTGGAGCTGTTTTTAAATTCATTGCCAAGTAGATAGTTTATTCTCTTAAAAAGGCAGTGGGTATTTACAACCCTGGATCTTAGTCAAAAGGCTGAGAAGCGATTAGCAGTGGGTATTTAGTGGGCACTTAGTTCTTTTTTTAAACTCAGAGGTAGGCAGGGAAACAGGAATGCTTTGAATGCAGGCAATAACTGCTGTATTTCCAACTAAGTCCTATTGTCCAAATCACTACCACCACCAAAACAACAAATAGACGTTCCTTTCGGGGAACAGAAAAGGAACTATTTCTGCAGGTTATATAACCGATATTGGCACTTTTCAAAGTGATATCCACCTGCCTGCCCCTTCTTTCTTTCTTTTTTTTTCATAAAGCTCAAGCCAAGAGTTAGATCTTTCACTCTGTTCAAAACCTTGTTGCTCTCCCCCACACTTCCCCCCCATCCGCCAGCAGCTTTGGTTATTGTTCCTGGATTTAACAAGAAGGGTTTTGGTACATTGTGAGGGCAGTGGATTAATGAACCTCTGTCTTAGTCCATAATGAGCCTTGGTGGTGTAATGGTTATGTGTTGAGTTGTGCCCCACAAGGTCAGCGGTTCAAAACCACCAACAGCTCCCTGGGAAAGAGTGTGCTTTCTACTCCTGAAAACAGAGTCTGGGAAAGCTCTAGGAGGCTTATAAGGGGTCAGCATTGACTAGATGGCAGTGAGAGTTATATTAGTCAAGTAGGGCAATGCATTTTATTTTGCAAACATGAACATTACACATTTATTTTCTTTGTGAAAATACAGAGCAACGGTGGCAGCTAGTTCTCTGGCAACTGACCCAGCTAGGAGGAGAGGAAGGTGAATTGTCAAGGCGCTACAGCCTAAAAATACTTAGCCCAAATCACTGTTGGAGAGATGTGATTAGGCAGAGTGAAATTTTACAATGTTTACCCCTTTGATTTTTTCATTTGCAGGCCAGCATCGGCTCTGTGCGCAGATCCGTTTTCATCCTTAAATGTGTGTGAAACCAAACCAGGGGTTTTGCAGAGCTGTAATTGCAGTATGATTTGATGTTACTGTGCAGTGAAGCTGTGCTAGTTAATTGTTTTTTGGACTGAATTTCCCTTCCTCCCTCCCTTCCCCCTCTCCCATTTTGCCCGAAGGAGCCTATAAAGCAAAATACAAACAAACAAAAAACCTCTCAGAAGAGCATCTTTCATTTCCCGAAGCATCATTTGCAATGAATAACAGTCTTGTCATAATACGGGCAATAATGATGACAGATAATTGTGATTCTTGAGTGGATTCAGCGTATGGCTTATTAGGGGAGGGAGCCAAAGTGAGGATGGGAGTGTGGAAGAAAGATACAGTTTGCTCAGCTTTCATTGCCTTTCCTGACATTTCAAACAATAGAATGAGCCTGTCACCCATTTACATCTCTTGCTAGGTCTTGTTCTCATTTCAAATGCAGATTTAAATTATGGCCCACGAGGAATTGATGGCATATGCAACATGGTCATTGGAGGAAAATTCATGGAAACAAATTAGGTGTTAGGTTAACCACTTGAAATAATGATGGATTTCTAGGGCTTTCTGTACATTGCCTTTTTCATCCTAATCAATAGCCCAGGCAATGTATAAACAACAGCCTTTGGTAATAAATAAATGCATTATATAGTGCTAGTTAAATTTAGAAATTGCTATTTTACTGCAGTTCTTACTCATAAAACCTAGCGCCAAATAGTAATAGAGATTGAGTTAGAGTCTCATAATGCTTTCCTTCCTAAACCAATCCCAGAATTGTTTCTCTCTGAAGAGCTATAGGGAGAGATCCCATGGGTAATGGTGGTTGACTGAGGAAGAACGTGGTGGGGAGGGGGTGGACCATGGGGGGAAGTAAAGAGTTCTAAATGAGATTGGAGTATCGGGCGAGATTGTTCAGAGAAAATCAAATGCTGGATATGCCAGGTTACCTCTTTAGGATCCCAGCAAACCATTTTAATGGAAATAGGCTGCAGAGAGGAAGAACTCCCTTGAAAAAGGCTGAGAAGCTGTGCCGATGTCCTCAGGAGAGCCACGTGTCTCCAACAATAAGATGAGAGATTTATTATGAAGAGACAAAACGTACTCTTTCTCTTGTGTTTCCAAAACTTTCAACTTGACGGGAGAATGTAAGCGTTAGTTAGCTACAGTTGCTTCAGGTACATCCCTGACTGCTTTGCTAGGAAATGACTCCTGACTTCGAATGTGTTATCTCTCTGCCTGCATTCTCAAAGACAGACGGTTTCCTTGCTTGCTTAGATAACTCCTCTCTCATATACAGGAAAAGTGATATTCTCTCCCACGGTTAGAAGACAACTTTGGAGGATGAAAGTATATGACCTTACTTTTGCCATTGGAAGGTGTGTCCCCCTCCAGATGAGAGTTGAAAAATTATATTTAAAAGGCAAGTATCTGGAAAGGAATAGTTTCAGCTGAAAAATATATATATTTTTGGAGTTTCTGCACAAAAACTAAGTATACTTGGTGTGTTAGTACGGGTTAGACTAGAGAAACAAATTCATAGACACGTATATGGATATAAGGGAAAGGTTTATATACAAGAGGAATGGAACATTGAGAAAGCATCCCAACCCAGTCAAGTTCAAAGTCATAAATCAGATATAAGCCCATATGCCTGATACCAGTGTACACAGTCTCCTTCTGACTCCCGATGTCACAGGTCACACGTGGGTGCAGAATCCCAGTGCTGGCAGGTGTCTCCCCATTGTTCTTCGCTTTCAGGGCTCAGGGCCCATCAGCAGCATCCAGTGGTGGTAGAAGCAACTCAGTGCTGGCAGGGGTCTCCAAGTGGCTTCTCCAGCTTCATAGGTCTGGTTCCATCAGGGTAAAGCCGTGTGGCTTCTCCTATGGCTTCTTCAGTTCCTGGGATGCTGCCATCTTGTCTTGTCCATAATTCATTGTCTCTGAGACTAACTCCCAACAACTGGGGAGATGGCTTCTCATCTCCACCAGGGAAATACCTTGAGATTTCCCAGAAGTCTCAGAAGAAAGCCATACCCACACAGAGGTCTCATTGGCTACTCAATGGTTAGCTCCATATTAACAAGCTAGATTCCACCCCTACATCTCAATCATGAAATTGACATAAGCACATGACCACCACAGTTGGTTATTATTCAAAAGACAAATGCGAACGTGAGATAATTGAAGTTTATTGTTCCAACCTGGCTGATAAACACATGTGGGACTAGCTGAAAGACAGAGAGATATACGGCTCGGTGAGTCTCACCTTTCTAGTTTTCAGGTCTCTTGCTCTCTGATGGTCAGACCAGGGTGCAGCTGCCCTAGCCAGTTCCCTGTTTTAGCTGGCAAGGTTCACTTCCTGTGAGACATCCCTGAGGAGAAGCCACATGGACTCACTCCAATACAGCCCAGGGTGCTGGATCTGCCATAGGGAGACCCCTGCCAGCACTGAGATGCTGACATGCTCACTGATTCAGCTTTCCTCCTGCAATTGACATCATTGTGCACGTTTTGTTACATGAAAGAGGACTTTGTAAATCAGTGTCGGACATCTGGGCTAATGTTGGACTTGTGGGCTTGGGCAGCATGGGTTGGGATGATTTCTTGATGTGCACTTATTCTTTATATAAAACTCTCTTACACATGAGTCTCTGTGGATTTGTTTGGTGATTAAGTGAAACCTGCAGTTGTGTCTGTGAAACTGCTTTAGTTGTGGGGTCTTGTGGAAGGAGGGGTCTTCTTTTCCAAGTGCATTTGGCGTTAGCCAACCAGAAATGCTAAGCGAATCCCAAGATCAGCTCAAAACCATGATGACTAATTTTGCTCAGAAAGGAGGGTTCTTTCCCAAGTGGATTTGGCTTTAGCCAACCAGAAATGCTAAGTAAATCCCAAGATCAGCTCAAAACCACAATGTCTAAATGTGCTCAGAATTTACTTCCTGGAATAAATTCCCACCTTGGAATGAATTCCTTCATTTGTTGCTCTTGATTAATATTTCTCACCTTGTGTAGGTTAGTTCAAATTGAACCTTCTCTTAAAGACCCTCTATCTGAAGGATTTTCTTTATTTCTTGAAGATTAGTGGAGGAGAAAATGATATGGGGGGGGGGGCATTTCTGACCTTTTCTGGCTTCCCTAATGCCACAAGGCTAAAGTCAAACACGCCTCTACCTTGAATCCTTCTTACCTGTGTTTTGACACCAGTTATTCCTCCTGTGGCCCTGTGTTTCTGTGCTGGGCTAAAACTCTCCCAATAAAGGGGCTTTTTCTGGGAGTTAACATGTTACTACAAGCCGTCATTAGTGAACAGTCATTGGTCCATAGCAATACCTCTCCTCAGCCAGGAATCAAGTGTGAGCCTAGTTCTTAGCCTCTCAACCACATGATTCCTTAGCTTCTGCCACCATGCATCGCAGTCTAGTCTCACTAATGATTTTGATTTGGTGACTTTACATGGTAGACTAGAACTTTCCCACAGAGATTTCCTGTCAGATGTGTATGTGAAAACAGATGATCAGGTTGTCCTTCCATGCTGGGTGAGTTAGAGTCGTCAGTCTTTCCAAACCATATGTGACATCCGGTTCGTGGGACCGTAATATCCAATGAATTAAAGGACGGAAGGACTTGAATAGGGATAGCTTCCAGAGCAAGAAGAGG
Organism: Nesogale talazaci; assembly: GCA_004026705.1. Classification (NCBI taxonomy): domain Eukaryota; kingdom Metazoa; phylum Chordata; class Mammalia; order Afrosoricida; family Tenrecidae; genus Nesogale; species Nesogale talazaci. The sequence continues at coordinate 6,508 of PVJH01025614.1, forward strand.
GGGTTATCTAAAGTGTAATTATCTAATCACTTGTAATCATAGGATAAATCTGGTGCCTAAAAGCCTACTTAAGATTTAGAGTTACAAATTGCAAATCAATCAGGCAAAGTGATGCAAAAATACCACCCAACCTTACACACATGTGAATATGACTTATAGAACACTGGAGGTCTGCAGGGTGAACTCAAGAAGTGAGGGACACACTCATAGAACTCTCTGGTGCAAGTCTTCACCAGCCTTACCAAGGGGAAGCCATACCCCCAAGGGCTTCCCCTCCTCGTCGGCATGGTTCCTAGTGTGATCCAAGTGCTCTGCACGGTGGACATTCAAGCTCCCCTCTCGGCTAACATGTGGCTGTTGATTCTCCTTTCCTGCTCATCCCAGGGCTTGGTGACACGCTGTGTTGCCTCTCAGTCTCCTGATCACAGGGCACTCATAGTCAGTCTTGTTGGTTGAGTCTGAATTCTCCTCTGATTTAGGAAGTAGGATGGGGTTTTTCTCTGATTTAGGAAGCCCTAGTGGCATTCGGTTATACGTTAGGCTGCCAACCACAAAGTCAGCAGTTTGAAACCACCAGTTGCTTCTAAGAGATAGATGATGCTTTCTACTCTCATAAAGATTGTAACTCTGAAAGTCCTCAGGAGCAGTTCTGCTCTGCCCCAGGGGATTGATAGGAGTCAGAATTGACTCAATGCTTGGTGAATTTTGTGGTTTTTTTTTTTTTTTTTGTGAGACAATGATGGGTGTCATGCCTCTCTCTTTATTTTTGTCAACCAGAGAATCAACTGCCGTCTAGCCAGTTTGCCCTCTTGCTCACTCTGATGTGTGGCAGCATAGAACAGTGCTCCATGATGCTTTTAATTATGTGCTATAATGCCACAATATTGGACTTTTATAAATAAAATGCATTCTGAATGCCTTAGAATTCATTTTGGAAATTAATAAGAAGTACCATTCAAAAATTGAGATATAAATAGCATCTTAAAAATCCTCTTCTCGCAGGAGAGAAGAAATCATGCTGCACCAAAATGGCTGATATTTTTAGAATAGATCAGTAGGCTTTTCTTCTGAGGGACTATACATCTGGGTGAACTTGAACTTGCAACCATCTTGTTAACAGCTGAGGGCATTAGCTGCACTACTGCGGGCTGCCGTTTGAGATGAGAGGCAGAATCATGAATGAAGAAAAGAGTAGAATGAATAGCTGTGGAAATTCGCTTCCAAGGAGACTGTGGATTGGAAAGAACAGAGCCAGAAGTGAGCAAGGGAAATTCCCAAATGCATAGTACAGCCCCGTGGTCCTGTGGAGTTGCTGGATATGAAGTATATATTAGTACCAAGACAAGGATAGCAACAGGACAGGATCCACTCTGTTCACATTTACAAAGGAAGCAACTATTTAGGAGAATACAGCTTTTCCTGTATTTCTGAGAGCGCTTAGAAATGTTTTCCCATGGGGCTTGGTAAGAAGGACACTGTGTCAATGTAGTGGATCCTGATGCCTTCAACGGCATCTTTGGGTGAGATTAGTTTTGTCCTTCAGTGTTAGATGATAATGCCTTTCAATGTCAGCTGATGGCTGTACAGCTCACTAGTGTTCTGGCTTGATAGGAGAGTGACATTTGAAATGGCTGAAGGAACTGACAGCATATTCTCCAGACACCCTTCCATCAACATTATCTGGGTCAAGTACTTTCTACCTGTCTTAACTCCTAAGGGAGCGTGTCATGAGTGGCACACTTTGGAATCAGACTAAACCAAGACCAGACCCACTGGCACCAAGTGCATTCTCACTGACGGTGACCCCACCGTGGAAAGAAACCTACCCTATCTTTCTCCCTGGAAGGGGCTAGTGGGCTTTTGCAGTTAGCCTTCTGGTTCACAGTGGGGTGCTTGAACCACTGCGTCACCAGGGTGCCTTCTGGAATCAGACTGCCTGGGCTGAAGCCCCAGCTCCACCAATGTGACCTTCAGTTTCTCCAGCAACCAGATAGGATGGGTAAAACATACTTCAAGGAAATGTGACCCGTATGAAACGAGGTCATGTGTGCGAAGTGCTGAGCACTGGTCGTGCTCAGTCAACACAGCCATTTGTACTCCTAGGTCACACCTGGTGTGCAGCTAGGCTAGCTTCATCCTTTGTTTCCTCCAGGGTGCCATCACACTGCTGCCAAGTTAATGCCAACTGATAGAGCCGCTGCTGGGTTTGAACTGCCGACCCTGAGGATTGCAGCCTACCTTGTACCCACTAGGCCACCTGGGCTCTTCACAGGCCAACCCACAGGACTATTACAAAATTAAATAAATCATTTCATTGGGGGCTCGTGCACAATCCATCCATCCATCCATTGGGTTAAGCACATTTGTGCATTTGTTGTCATCATCATATGCAAAATGTTTTCTTTCCACTTGAACCCTTGGTATTAGGTCCTCATTTTTCACCCTTCTTCCTTCATGAATCTTTGATAATTTATATATCATTATATATATGACATTATTTCATGTCTTATACCATCTTATATATCCCTTTTCTGTTGTCCGTCCCCCCAGGAAAGGGGTCATATGTAGATTTTTTTATGTGACTCTCTTTTCCCTTCTCAGGGATCAGAGGTGTGTTAGTTTGAGTAGACTACAGAAACAAATCTGGGGACCTGTGTGTATAAGAGAGAGAACTTTATATCAAAGAGCAATTATATATTGAGAAAGCATCCCAGCCCAGTGCGCATCAAGTCCATAAATCTGATATTAGCCCGTATGTCTGATACTAGTCCATAAATTCCTCAGTAGACTCACACAGTGCATGTAATGATGCTGAATGCAGGAAGATCACAAGCTTGTCTGTTGAAAGTCATGGATCCAATGCTGGTGGAAGCATCTCCAGTGCTGTGGCTGCCATCAGTGTGGCTCCTTGTGGTTTGTCATCAGGACCATCTAGCAGAGAGAGAGTGTGTCCCACCTCCAGGGAGGAAGAGAGGAAAACTTTACAGAAATCTCAGGAGAAGGCCACACCCACAAAGGCACAATTGGTTATGACCTGACTGACAAGCTAGACTCTACCTCTTTGATCAAGTTGACAGGAGATTATGTAACTGTCACAGAAGGTCATTGACTCTTCTGGTTGACATCATTACAGGGTCCCTAGATTGAGCTTCTGAACTTGAGTCACCTTCCCCTGCAAAAGAACACTTATTCCATTGAACACAACAGTCATTGAAAGGCAGTCCTCGTCTCTCTCCTGGTTATGTAGTTTCAGATCTGAGTTCTTCACACCCAAATGCCAACACTTTTGTTCTGCCAGCACTATTTTGCATTGTCTTCTATTTTGATCCATAGGATTTTGTGGGCTAATTTTTGGAAGTAGATTGCCAGACTTCTTTTTTCTAGTCCTCCTTGGTCTGGAGGTGCCCCTGGACTTAGAGTCCACGATGGATGACCCTGCTAATATTTGAAGTACCAGTTGCAAAAGCAACACATAATCAAAACTGACAAACTGGTATACAGGTAGTAGAAGCATACATATTGGATAAAATAGAAATTTGGTGATTTCTTTCTGACAAGATCACTGAAGACAAATGTGTGCATAAGCAAACATGGTGAAGAAAGCTGATGGTGCCCAGCTATCAAAAGATACAGTGTCTGGGCTCTTGAAGACTTGAAAGTAAATAAGCAGCCTTCTAGTTCAAAAGCAAAAAATCCCACATGGAAGAAACACACCAGCCTTTGTGACCATGAGATGTTGAAGGGATCAGCTATCAGGCATCAAAGAAATAAAAATCATATCATTGCAGGCCCATCTTTCTGATATGATCATGGATGCATAAATAAATGTGGTGAAGAAAGCTGATGGTGCCCAGCTATCAAAAGATATAGCCTCTGGGGTCTTAAAGGCTTGAAGTGAAATAAGCAACCATCTAGCTCAGAAGCAACAAAGCCCATGTGACCTCGAGGTGTCAAAGGGATCAATCAGGTATCAGGCATCAAAGAACTAAAAATTATATCATTATGAATGAGGGGGAGTACAGATTGGGGACCCAAAGCTCATCTGTAGGTGAAGCAACACCCCTTACAGAATGGTCTTGGGGAGAAGATGAGCCAAGCAGGGGACAGTGTAATAACAAAGAAATATGCAACTTTCCTCTAGTTCTTAAATGCTTTCTTTCTCCCACTATTATGATTCCAATTCTACCTTACAAATCTGGCTAGAACAGGGGATGTACGTTGGGACAGATAGGAACTGGAAACATGGGGAATCCAGGACAGATGATCCTTTCGGACCAGTGGTGAGAGTGGTAATACCGGGAGGGTGGGAAGGTGGAGTAGAAAGGGGGAACCAATGATAAAGATCACATAGCCTCCTCCCTGGGTTATGGACAATAGGGAAGTGGGTGAAGGGAGACATTGGACAGTGTACAATATGACAAAATAATAATGATTTCTAAATTATCAAGCCTTCAAGGGTGAGGGCAATAGGGAGGGAGGGGAAACGTGAGGAGCTCATGCCAGGGGCTTAAATAGAAAGAAAATGTTTTGAGAATGATGATGGCAATAGATGTACAGGTGTGCTTTGCATGCAATGGATGTATGTATTGATTGAGATAAGAGTTGTATGAGCTCCCAAAAATGAGTTATTAAAAAAAATTTCGTGATTCAGTGAAAAACTAATTAACTGTCTTAGGAAATCTCCTGGTAAGTGGCAACCCGCTGAAGAAGGAGCGCTGTCCCTCTTGTCCTTGAACAGACTAGAAGTCCTAGCCACAAACCAGCGGGAACTGGAAGTCTTGGCAGGAAGTGAGGGATCAGCAAGCGGGTTGCCAGGTAACTGGATACATGCCTGGGATAACTGAGGCTTGATGGGTGACAACCTCCAATTCTTTCGTCCAGGGACAGTCTCTCCGGCAGAGTCTGGGAAGCAGGTGCCAGGAAATGAGAAGGAGTCGAAGCCAAGACTGAATTCTGAGCTGCAGAAGCAGAGGGAAGCATGTGCACCCAGGCTCGGAGCATTCTGCCAGAGGCCTGGTTGTTTTCCAACTGGCTCTTGTTTCTGCTCACTCCTCAGAGTGCTTTAAATGCATCAAGTTGCAACATCAGGGAGGTTTCCTGAGGATAAGATATTTTCTGATGCATCTTGTGAATTTATAAAATCAAGAGGGTGCTGGATGTATTGAATATGGAATCGTTCCTGGAAAGCTGGAACTTTAGGCCCCCAGTACAGTTATTTTAGGGCAAGGAAAAAGAAGCATAATTTCCTCTGGAAGGTTCAGATGAGCAAAACTCCCCAAGAAGAATGACAGCCTGAAAATGCAGCTAGGTTTAAGAAGATAAACCCAAGGCTCATAATGCCATAATTTCATAAAGAGGCAAGAATGTTTCCCACATTTTAAAGAGTCTTATGTTTTTAATGTTTCTCATTATCTTTTTTTTTTTTAAGATGGAAGTAGTTTGATGGAAGTAGCTTCAGAGGACTGGAGTCTAAGGTTGGGATTTTTCTTTATACTTTGGTAGTTGTGTAACTTGAACGAGGTCACTGTATTTCCCGAGGCTTCGGCTTCCTCATCTGTCTCAAGAGAGGGTTGGATTTTATTAGATCTTCTTGAATTCCAAAGAGTTATGATTTGCTATGATGACCCCGAGGGAACACACATACTCTTTGATAAAAAGCATTTCTGGTTGTTCTCTTTCAAGTTCAGAAAAATGCCCTGGGTTAGAGAAGCCTGTGGAGAAATGCCACTGCAGTCTGGAAATGTTTACTGTGCAATTTTGTCTATTACTGAATTGTTTGGAACGATGAGGTGGCTACAGGACCTCTAGGGGCTTTAATATTTACCCATATCTCACTCTTGATGGGAAAAAATTAGCTGTTTTATTTGTTAATGTGAATGTCAGTGGCAGGGATTCTGTGAAACAAGATTCACTTACTCCCCCAGACCCCTGCAACTATCTTCCACTGAGGGGTCTCGAACCCCACGATTTCTTTCATTGCTTTTGTATAACATTCGTCTTCCTCATGCACATGTCCAGTCATGTGTGCCTAGTGCCATTTTGAGGGCTCTCTGGCAGATCTGTCTTGCACCACACAAGTACTGAGCAAGGACTCCTGCCTGGTGAAAATGACTAATGTTCTCAGCTGCTCACAAAAAGGTTGGTGACTTGTGTCAACCCAGAGTCAACTGGATTGAAAGGCCTAGCAGTCTCCTTTAAAGAAAAAAAGCCCCCCAAATCCCCAAACTGTCCATTGCCATCCTAAAGTAGAGCCTAGCTGTTGATGTGCCATCTGATCCATGGCTATCTTTGGCGTAGTAGAATGATGAATTGCCCAGTCCGGTGACATCTTCACAATTGACCCCATGCTTGAGTCCATTGTGGTAGCCACTGCCAATCCATCTCACTGAAGGTCTTCATCTGTTTCCCTGCTTGTTCACTTTACCAAGCACGAAGCTCTTCTCCTAGGCACTGGTCTCTCCTGAAAACATGTTCAAGGTATGGAAGATGCAGTCACACCATCCTTGCCTGTAAGGAGTGCTCTGGCCATACTTCTTCCCAGACAGACTGGCTTGTGCTTTGGGCAGTCCAGATATCTCCAAGGTTCTATTCTAGCCCCCCAACTTAAGCGCATCAATTCTTCTTTGGCCTTTCTTTTTTGATGTCCAAATTTCACATGTATATGAGGCAATTCAAAATACCATGGCTTGCGTCAGGCTTACTTTATTCCTTGTATTAGTCCAGGTAGACTAGAGAAACAAATTTATAAGTACATATATGTATAAAGAGAGAGGTTTATATATAAGAAGAATGAAACTTTGCAGAAGCATCACAATCCAGTCCAGCCTAAGCCCACAAGTCTGATATTAGACCATATGTTTGATACCAGTCTGTAAAGTCTTCATCAGATTCATGAGGCACATGCAATGACACCAAGATAATCACAGGTCAGTGGGTGCAGAGTTTTGTGTATATAGTGGTGGTAGAAACATCTCAGTGCTGGCAGGGATCTCCCCGTGGCTCCTTCAATTTCCAGGGCTCAGGGTTTATCAGCATGCTGCCATGTGTCTTGTCAGCTGCAATGTCTCCCAGCAAATGAGCTAAGAGATAGTGTCTCTTGCCTCCAAGAAGGAGTTACCACATTTCCTAGAAATCTCAGGAGAAGGCCATGCCCACAGAAAACACTCATTGGCTATCTTCAGATTGACAGGTGTGGCAGTCATGTACTTGTGTCAATTTCATGATTGGGAGTGTAGGGGTGGAGTTTAGTCTGTCAATCTGGAGATAGCCAATGAGACCTCTGTGTGAGCATGGCTTTCTCTGAGAATTCTGAAAAATCTTGTGATATTCCCCCTGTGGAAGTGAGAGACTATCGAGTCAGTCACTTGCTATCCTTGACAGACAAGACAAGATGGCAGCATGCTGAAAGACCCTGAATCCTGGAGGAGGTGGAGGAGAAGCCACTTGGGCTTGCCTGATGGAACCAGACCTCTGTGATCAGAGAAGTCATGTGGAGACCCCTGCCAGTGCTGAGATGTTTCTGCCACCACTGGATAGGCAAGACTCACCCCTTGGCCTGTGATTGTCCTGGTGTCATTGTATGTGCTTCATGAGTCTGAAGAAGACTTTATAGATTGGTATTGGACATATGGGCTAATATCGGACGTATGGACGTGGACTGCACTGGGTTGGGATGCTTTCTCAATGTTCCATTCCTCTTGTATATAAACCTCTTCCTTATATGCATCTTCATGCTTATGAATTTGTTTCTTTACTCTACCTGGACTAACACAACAGGTTACACTCCACCCTGACATTCTTTTTTTTTTATAAGGCATCACTGTCCTCAGGTGGCCCAGCCTTTGCTCCTGGGAGCCGGAATTGAACCTCCATCCCAGTGGGCCGCAGTCCCGCACATAACCACTACGCCACCGGGGCTCAGCCCCACCCTGACACTCTTAATCCTCAAATTGACACCAGATTAGGTGACTGCCACAGTTCTCAAGGTAATCACCTTGTTTTTTAATACGCTTAAGAGTTCTTCTCTAGCATTTTTCCCTAATGCAATGTGTCTTTTCATCTCTGGACTGCTGCTTCTATGTTCATGGACCGTGTATCCAAGCAAGACAAAGAAGTGATGCCACCGAGCTGTTCTGAAATGAACCAACTTGAAAACAGCTTCGCAGCTGAGCTCCCAGACTGTGAAAATTCGATGGAAGACTTTCAAGAGCACCTAGCATCATATACGTTTCGGTAAAAATACTCAAAAGACAGGCAACTTAGAGAGAAGCTAGTTTTTTAAAAAAAAATTTGGCTGAGAAGCACTCACTGTACTTTGACTAGTACTGATGAGTTTTGTTTTGTTTTTCCCCAGTGAAATGCAACAAAACTCACCAAAGCATGATTGTGTAAAGCATGATACCTACCTACTTGGAGCTGACACCTTAGAGAAGATTGAATTCTCAGCATTAATTTCGCATCCCCTTGCTGATTTTATTTTTAAAAGAAGCGCACTATTTTAAGAACACATTTCCTCTACTCAATCTTTTTCTCAGTGATAAGATGGAGGTGGGAAAATAGTCATACTTGAACATAATATCTTATTTCCTAGAGGCAGCTGGTTGCCAATTAAAGAGGAATACTGTAAAATAGCAGGTGGATATTTACCCACAAACAACAGGGAATGGAAGAGACAGAGGAGGGCCCCAGGAAAGAAGTGATTATTGTCAATAAAAGATGATTAGCAGTTTGAGTTGTCTTCATGCAATAGTTTTATCCTCATATTTAGTTGAAGAGCCCTGACTTGTCCTTTTCCAGCTCTTCTTATTTTTAAATTAAAACTGTGCACATCTCTAGTAAGACTTGCATTTACTCCCCGTGCTTGCAAAGAGCTTACAGCTTGGCACAAATCAGCTTCAAAAATGGGACACCTCTGATGTTTATATTTTTCAGTGATCCAAGGTCACTTCCTCCCTGAGCCTTTGCTGGCTCTCCAGGTAGAACGAGTTAGTCATTTCCTCCCTGGGCCCACTCGCCCTGTGCTGATTTCTACCACAGCGCTGATCTTGGCATGTGATAATTATTTATATGTCACTATCCCTGACGATTAACTTTTCTGAGGCAGAAGACCTGCTAAACACAAGGTCTTTAGTAAATAAAATGAATTGAGACATGACTAAATTACTGAGTAACGAGACACTGAGCATGTCTTCATCAGAAATCTTTCTAAGCCACTTGTCCATCAACATACAAAACAATCAGTAAACTCCCTGCCTCTGAGTTAATTCCGATTTTTAGGGACCTCATGGGATACAGTAACACTGCTCCATGGGATTTCTAGGTTGTGAGTCTTTTTTTAATTTTTAAAGATCGTTTCACTGGGGCCTCTTACAGCTCTTATAACAATCCATACATCCACTGTGCCACGCATACTTGTACACATGTTTCCATCATCCTTCTCGAAACATTTTCTTTCTACTTGAAATCTTGATATCAGCTCCTTATATTCCCCTCCCTCCCTTCCTCATAAACTCTTGATAATTTATAAGTTATTATTATCATTTTTTATCTTACACTGACCGCTATCTTCCTTTACCCACATTTCTGATGTTCATTGTTTTTGGTGCTGGGGGCAGTGAAGCATTTATACATTGGTCATTGTGATCGTTTTCCCCTCTCTCCCTCCACCTTCTCCCTATCCTCATGATATCACTGTTCCCATTATTGTTCCTGGTGGAGGGGTGGGGTGGGGTGTCCTATCTGTCCTGGATTGCCTGTGTTTACAGCTCGTACCAGTGTACATGCTTTGGATCTCGCTGGATTTTTAAGGTAGAATTCAGTCAAGATAGTGGGGTTGGGGTGGGGTGGAGGTGAGGTGAGGAAGCATTCAAGTACTAGAGTAGTGGTGTATATTTCATTGGTGCTATACTGCACCCTGTCTAGCTTATCCCTTTCTTTTGATCCTTCTGTGAGGGGAGTCCAATTGTCTACAGATGGGCTTTGGAACTCCACTCCACCACCACCCCATCTCATTGGTATGATTTTTTATTTTGGGTCTTCTGATGCCTGATACCTGATCCGATCTACACCTCATTATCACACAGGCTGGTGTACTTGTTTGATGTGGGCTTTGTTGCTTCCCAGCTCAATGGCTGCTTAATTTTATTTATTTATTTTTTGGGCATCACTGCCTCTGGTGGTCGTGGGCACTACCCAGTGCTACTCCTGAGAGCCGCCTCTGGATTTGAACTACCAAGCCGGTGGGCTGCAGTCCTTCACTCTACCACTTATGCCACCGGGGCTCAGCCCTAAATGGCTGCTTATTTATGTTCAAGCCTTTAAGACCCCAGATGCTCTATCTTTTGATAGCCAGGCACCATCTGCTGTCTTAATCACATTTGCTTATGCATCCATTTATCGTTAGTGATTGTGTCAGGAAGGTGAGCATCACAGAATGACAGGTTATTAGAACAACAAAGTGTTCTTGCATTGAGGGGGTGCCCCGTGTTCATATGCCACGTTATTACTTAACACACAATATATGTACATAGAACTATGTCCCTATCATTGTGTATCAATATATTTATATATGTACTTGCCTGTGTTTATAACTTTATAATATCCTTTGTCTCCTAGTTCTTTCCTCTATTACCTCTTATTTTCCTTCTGCCCCACTATCACGATCGACCTTCATTTGGCTCCCAGTACAGGAGCAGAAAGTCTCATCTTTCTTCCTAGGGAGAGACTGGTGATTTCCAACTGCTGACCTTAAAATTAGCAGCCCAACATGTAACTATCACCATAGGGATCCCCATAATCTGGTGCTACGGTGTCACATTGGCACTACAAAATTTTAGTTGAGAGTCATATGAAACATTTCATAGGAATAAGAGAATGACTTCCTCCCACCTCTCGGTGCAGGGCTAACATGTCAGAGTACATGGACCAGCTTCTCATTAGAGCCCCAGCCTTGGACACATCTGCATAGTGACTCAGAGGCAGAATGTTCACAGAAACTGCTTCCCCTAAGCTCCACAAGGAAACCTTGTATGGCTGGCTCATGAATGAGGAGATGGCTTGTGGAAAAGAAAGAGATACCTTTTCAAGCCAGTCCAAAAGAAATTTTAAGGTAATAACTAACATAGTATACAATCTCCAACAAACACTTATTATTTTAGGATAAATAGTTAAGTGATTCCCAATACCTGACAACTGGCCATATTCTACACCAAAGTAAATTTCATGCACTCTTCATGCACTAGTCAGGCATTATGTCCTTTGGTGAGTCCTCTGCTGTTGTTATTAGGGATTTAGTCATAAAAATTAGTGCCCATCTTGCTCTGCAAGAGGAGAATTTTATGGTGGTACCTAAAAACCATATATAGCTCTTATTCATGGACTATTATTTCAGCAAAATGAAAGGGATTACCAAAAAAGATAATGATGGTGGCAGCATATGTACAAATGTGCTTGATGCAATTGATATATGGATTGCTATAAGAGCTGTGAGAGCCCCAATTATATATATATATATATATATATATATATATATATATATATATATGGTGTGGATTCTCATGTGGCGTCAAAGAGATAAAGATATTGGGAAGAGAAGTGGTTAGGGGAACTGGGACTTTATCATATGATTTTCCCTAGATCACATACCTTTTGAGGTTTTTTTCCCTCTGATGTCACCCAGAGGCAGGAAATCTGAGAGCTGGTTAGTCTGTGATCTTTGAATGGATTCTGGGAGCACAGACAGGAGATGGGTGTTTTGTCTAGTGTCTCACTTTGATGAAAATAATGTACAGGGAAGTGGGGACTGTCACAGAGGCTTTGGTCATTTCATTGTAGGATCTTCACCTTCTATGCAAGAGACCACCTGGAGCTATAGTGAATTAAATATATGTTGGGCTGCTACCTACAGAGTCAACTGTTTGAGCCCATGAGCCCCTCCACAGGAGAGATATGAGGTTGTCTGCTGCCAAAGTGATAAGGTCATTTTGCCACCAGTCTGAGCATAAAGAGGCATATTGCGGGTTGAAGAACTCAGAGAATCTTAGGCAAATGGAGAGGGAGTCCTTGGAGAAGGTTGTCTCAAAGTCCACCCTATTTCTATCCTCTCCATAAAATGAGCAAATATGTCTGCTTGCTGTTTCAGGTTGTTTGAATTGGGTTATCTGTTAGTTGCTGAAGAAGCTATCCTGACTGTTGACAGACTATGTTTTGAACATTTTTATTGTGGGTGACGCGAACGTTTACAAATTGCCCATTCCATGATTCATTTCTGACTACGTGGTGACATTGGTTGCCATGAAATGATTAAAATGTTAGGGAGTTTAATTTGGCAGATGCATGTTGCATGATCTAGAGGTGGGGAAAGAGCATAAACAAGGAGGTGGCCTACTCCCTCCAGGAAAAGTTTTCACAAGAGGCATCACAGCGATTCACCATCTTTGTCCTAAGTCAACTTACATTTTACACACTGAAATGGAACAGGACTCCCATGCATTGCTAAAGAGAAATTTTGGCTAGTATTTGGTCCTTGAATTGGTTTACATGGTGTGGTTTTTATTTGTCCAGTACTAATCAGATCTATATATTCCTAACTAGGGGTGAAGGGTGATCTGTTCTAGCAAGTTTGCTGGTGCAATCATCAGTGGCTTTGGTTTGTCAGAGATGTGTAGATAGAGCAATAACAAGCGCTTATCAGGAAATATTCATAAATGCTTTGAAAACCAACCAACATACCAATCAACCAATGAATGATAAATCACAGAGTATGTGGCTCCTGAGAGATGATTCTGCCACTTGTTCTGAAACCTTGGAAAGCTATTTCACTTCCTTGGTTGGTCCAGTTTCACCCACTGTAAAACTGAGGTGACATGATACCCACTGAAAGGATTGCTGTGAGGATTTATGAGAGGGTACACCAGTGCGCTATAGTGAGAGTGTGACAGGTTAATTCCTAAGGGTAATGGGAGATTGAACATCTGTTTCCTTAGGAAGGATGAAGTTTACAGGCAGTCTTGGTGTTACTAAAGTCGACTTATGGGCAGTTCACAGTTGTCCTTTACTCTGTCCTCACTCTGAAACTGTTGAGCCATCCCAGTAAATTCTTCAATACCATCACCTTCATGCACTGCATTTGCAGAATTTAAATCATGGAAAAGACTTTGAGTCTTTTCTTACCCTAACCCAAACCCAAACTGCCATGGCATTCATCCAAATTCGCAGTGACCCTGTTGTATTTCCAAGGCGGTCCATGTTGACAGGGCAGCCTGTCACCTCATTCTTCTCCCTGTGGGCTTGAAATGTTGACTTCTCAGAAACTGAGCGCTTCATTCATTGTGCTACAAGGATTCCTTTCTTTCTTTAATTTGTAACCCCCCAACCATTTTATTGGCATTAGTACAGGTTTCATATTGTTCCCTAGTTCAATCACATCAAGGAGTATTGCACAATTTTTGCCACAATCAGTTTTAAAACATTCTTTTCATTCTTGAACTCCTTGACATCTGCTCCCTTTCACCTTACCCCCTCCTCCTTACAATGAAGCTCCCCCCCAAAAACCCTTATTTTATTTGCTGTCTCTATAGTTTCATCAATCCTGGGGTTCATATATTGAAAAATATTTAGCAAGAATTCAAGAGGTCACACCCCACCAATTGGGCCTCCTTTCTTGTACCTATTTTGATTTGCCTACATATGAGACTTAATGCAATACTTAGAAACGGATTTTGTTTGTAAACTAGAGACTACCTGGGTGATTTTTTTTCTGCATCAGAGTCCAGTTTAGCATAGGAGGAAACAAATATTTAACATCTGACTCTGAAAGGACAAACAAAATGGTCAATGATAAAGATACTTTCTGAACTATTTAAAACTCAAAGCACTGTGATTTTAAATTTATGGTTGACTGACATATACTACGTGAAGAAAAGAGTATAGACATAAAAAAGAAAAGAATCCATGGACTCTAAAATTATGCCTTTAAAAATCTTTTTATTTGGGGCTCATACAACTCTTATCATAATCCATACATACAGCTATTGTGTGTCAAGCACATTTGTATATTTGTTGCCCTCATCATTCTCAAAACATTTGCTGTCCACTTGAGCCCTTGGCATCGGCTCCTAAAAACTATGCCTTTTGAAGAGTAATAATTCAGCAGAGAAATATTGAGTTTTGATACTGCCTGTGAATTTTCTTGATGGCTATACATTGAAAACTTATAAACTTACACCACACTATGCTCAATCTAATTTAATCTAATTTTAACCTAACATGTTGTAAAAGGAATACTTTCTATTCAGATATGAGAACTATATATGGAACCATGACATTTCCTGCCTGTGTTCTCTTGGGGGCTGTAAAGATCACACGGGGGTGGTGTCTGACCTCTTCTAACTTCAGAAGAGGAGGAGAATTAAGATCATCAGCTTAGGGCTGATGGTTCCTAGGAAAGAGAGGTCACACACGCCCCCACCCTTCAATCTTTTTACCATTCTGACAGCAACCACTTTCCCACAGCACTCTTCATCACTCTGCTGGGTTTGAGAATTTATTGCAATGGTCCTATAAAACTCACAGACAATGTTCATAGTTACGGGGTTCATTAGGGAAGGAACTGGTTGCAAATAGGGCTCTGAAATGCTCAGAATACAGCTCTTTAATCAGGGCAGCCTTCCCTGAAGTTAAACTTATAGGTACGCCCCTGCAGCCTGGTCTCTTGATCATGAAGTCTGTTGGCCTTTGCCCTGCATGGACAAGTGTTACAAGGCTCTTTTAGCTCTGCTGATGTATGCCCCAATGCACCTTGCCCTACCAGTGAACCTTGACTTGAAGGTGCTAGCCCTCGGGGTCAACAAATATAACTCACCCCTGACAGCAAGTCTCCTGAGTGAAAATAGTAAGCTTTCTCGCTCTGAGGGCTGGGAAGCACACGACTCTATCCCATATTTCGTCTGTTGTGCCTGCTGCTCTGCCAGGCCTCTGGCATGGTTACTGTGGCATCTTGCTTTTTCTCATGCCTCAGTACTCTGTCTTTTGAATTGAGGCAGTTCAGTGCAGGGAACTTGGTCTAAGTGACACATTCTACCCTCTGCTCTTCTTTCTTGATGGGTGAGAGACTCTGTTCTTATCTACTATGGTTCCTTTTAATCCTGGCTTGATGGCAAAGCTGACCAACTCTAGGGTTCTAGATACCATATTTTCATGGTCCAACCCTGGAGGGTACATTGTTAGCCAGCTGTTCAATCTCCTTGGTGAGCTACGTCTTACTTATTATCTGAGCCCTGGTGAGGAGTTGGGCTGCTAACTCGAGGTCACAGTTAGAAATCCTTAGCTACTTCATTGCGACGTTTTACTCCTGGGAAGATTTACAGCCTTGTAAGTCCC
Organism: Nesogale talazaci; assembly: GCA_004026705.1. Taxonomy (NCBI): domain Eukaryota; kingdom Metazoa; phylum Chordata; class Mammalia; order Afrosoricida; family Tenrecidae; genus Nesogale; species Nesogale talazaci. The sequence goes on from PVJH01025614.1 coordinate 21,886, forward strand.
CAGTGACGAGAGTTAAATCATATCTCATAGGGCGACTCTGAGTTGGACTTGACTCCATGCAGTGAGTTTGAGGTTTTGAGTCATTTGGTGGGAGTTACACAGATGATGGCGAGAAGAACCTTATAAAGGAATTCAAAATATTGCTGGGTCCCACAGAAACATCTAACCCTAAGTATTTAGGCTGAGTCCATCTTTTAAAAACAACTTTTTATTTATAAATTACTTTAGACTGACAGAAAAAAAGATGGGAAAATAATAGAGTACCCAGTTTTGCCTATTGATATTGGATGCACCATATTTTTCAGACCACAAAACACACCTGACCATAAGACACACCCAGTTTTTACATTAGGAAAACAGGAAAAAATATATGGAACCAAATAGTACCACTATACTAAAATGTTCTGGGGTACAACACCTTCAGGCCATAAGACACACACCTCTTTTCCCCTCTACTTTTTGGGGAAAACATTGTACCTTGTGGTCTGAAAAGTGTGTCAATTTTAGCATAATTATAAAAGGCTAGACATTAATATTAGGACAATTATATAAACCACTAGCCTTATTTGAATGGCCCTAGGATTTCAAGTATTACCCTTTATTTTTCTAGGATATTAGTAAGGATCCCACATTGCACTCAGTTTTCCTACCTCCTTAGTGTCTCTCCATCTGTGATAGTTCCTCCATCTGTTCGTGACATTCATGACCTAGACACTCTTGAAGTCTACCAGTCAATTTGAGTCTGTCTGCTGTTTTGTCATCATGAGGTTGAAGGACTATGTTTTTAGCAAGAAAGACACCAATGATGTGTCTTCTGATTAAGGGCATTGAATTGAAAATGTCCTTTTGTTCTCTTCTTTGAGAAGATCTCCCCCTTGTCAACTATTAGCAATAGTTCAGTGAGTTGTGAAAACACAGCAACGAAGAACAGAAAGTGAGTGTGCATTTCTTAAAATATTGCTTCAAGATCAAAAAACACTCATGGAGATCTATGAAGGACCCAGCAACAAATGTTGTAAGACAATGCATTAAATTATTTCTGTCTAGCAAGTACTATTTCATAGACGAAGAACAAAACCATATGTTCCAAATCAGTTTTTTTAACTCATAATTTTTAAAAGATAAAAATGTGTGTGAATGGTCAGATTTTAATGTAAATTGAATTTGATAGACTCCTTTTGCTTGATGCATTTTATTTATTTATTTTTGTGGGTGTCCCAGTAAATTTTATTTATTTGCAATTATTCAAATTTATTTTCCATGCTGAAGCCACATTTTTAAAAGTGGTTTAATTTTATGTTCAAGAAATATGAAGACTGTGATTATGTTGAGTGTTTTCTAAGGGGACTATGCAATCACTACATTGAACGTTCATTTGCTGATAGGCATTACTCAAAATTAGAAGAAACAGCTGTAAACATCTATTAATTATCACAACTTGGAATGTGAAAAGTATGAAGCTAGGAAAATTGGAATTCATACAAAGTGAAATGGAACACATATGCGTCAATATTCTAGACATTAGTGAGCTGAGATGGACTTATAATTGCCATTTTGAATCACACAGTCATGTAGTTTTCTATTCCAGAAATGAAAAACTCAAGAGGAATGGTGTAAAATTCATCATCAAAAGGACATTTAAAGATCCATCTTGAAGTACAATATTATCCGTGATAGGATAATATCTATATGCATATAAGGAATTCCAGTCAATACTATTATTTAGATAAACACACCAGTCACTAAAGCTGGAAATTAAAGAATTTTTACCAAATTCTTTTGTTTAAAATCGATCAAACGTGCAATCAAGATGCAGTGATAATTATTGATGAAAAGAATGAGAAAGTTGGAAACAAAGAGAAAGAATAGTACTTGGAAAACATGGTCTTCGTGATGGAAATAAACCTTTAGATAACATGATAGAATTTTGTAAGCCTAACAACGTCTTCACAGAAAACACTATTTCCCTAAAACCAGGCCAGATGCTGACTGTGGAAAAGACCATCAATAGTTCATATGTAAGTTAAAGTTGAAGATGAAGATAATTAAAACCAAGAGTCAAAATGTAACCTTAAATATATCCCTTCTGGGGGATGAGCCCCGGTGGTGTAAGTGGTTGAGTGTGGGATAGCGGCCAGAGGGCTTGGTGGTTTAAATACAGCGGCAGCTCTCAGGAGCAGCCCACGACCACCAGAGGCAGTGATGCCCCACTCCCCCACCCCCCAAAAAAGAAAAAAAACATATCCCTTCTGAATTTTGCTAACATTTCAGGAACAGATTTGACTCATTGAACATTAATGATAGAAGAACAGATGAATTGTGAGATGGCATCAATAAATTCAGATGCAAAAAAATCAAAAGGTCTGTAAAAATATGGGAAAAGAAGGAAAGATCACAGTGGATGTTAGAAGAGACTGTGAAATTTGCTGTTAATCACAAGCGGCCATCTAGCTGAGAAGCAACACAGTCCATATGGAAGGAGCACACTAGTCTGTGTCATCATGAAGTGTTGATGGGATCAGGTAGGTACCTGACATCTAATACCCAGAACAGAATCATACCCAATGTGAATGGGAGGTGGTTGTGAGGAGGGGTGCATAGAGTGGAGAACCAATGCCCATCTTTAGACAATATTGGACATCCCCTCACAGAGGTGTCACAAAGAAGAAATGAGACAGTCAGGGTGTAGTATAGCACCAATGAAACACACAACTCTTCTCTAGTTCCTTGGTGTTTTCTTCATCCTATTATTATGACCTAAATTCTATCTTATAAATTGGATTAGATCAGAGCATTCACACTGCTACAGATAAGACCCAGCAACACAGGGAATCCAGGATAGATAAACCCCTCAGGGGCAACAGGGAGAGTAGAGATACCAGGAGGATTAAGGAAAGGTGGGAGGAGAAAGGGGGAATCAATAGCAAGGATATAACCACCTCTCAGAAAGACAAACAGTGAAAAAGTGGGTGAGAGGTGACAGAGGATCATGTAAGATATGAAAATAATTATCTATAACTTTTCATGGATTTGTGAGGGATGGGGGATAGGGGAGGGAGGTAGAAGAAATGGGAAACTGATATTAGTTTCTCAAATGGGAAGAGAAGGCTTTAAATATGATGATGGCAGCATGTGTGCAAATGTGCTTGACAGACTGGATGAATATAGGACTGTGTAAGAGATGTAATAAAAGTATTTAATAAAAAAAGAAGAAAGAAGTTAGAGTCTCAGAAACTCACAGTTCTACCTGGTATAAAATTGGTATGAGTCAGCATCAACTCTATGGCCGTGAGTTTGGTTTGGCTTTGAAGTATTAACTTATTTCCTCAAGGAATTGTTCAATTTCCATACATGAACATATACAAATATTTTTATAAAAATAAAAGTAAGGTGATACAATTTGCTGTTGATTATAGAGTAGTATAGAGAACTCTATATGCTATACTTTATATAAAGTAGCTAAAGCAAATGGAAGAAATGGTGAATTCAAGGAACTCAACAGAAAATTCAAAAGGGCAGCCAATCAGACAAAATGGAATATTATAATGAAATGTGCAAAGAGCTAAGTTAGATAACCAAAAAGGAAAACACATTCAACATACTTCAAGTTGAAGGAAATGAAGAAAAAATTAAAGTCTCAAGTGGTGAAATTAAAAGACTTTATGGGCAAAATATTGAATAAATATCCAGAGTATCCAAAGAAGATGGAAAGAAAATAGTCACTGTGCCAAAAAAACAAACAAACAACTAGCCTATATTCCACCATTTAAAGAGATATCATATGATCAATAACCAATGATACTGAGGAAAAAAGTCTAATTTGCATTAAAAATATTAGACAAAAATAAGCCTCCTAGAATTGATGCGATGTCAACTAAAATGTTTCAACTTCAGCATTGAAGTTACTCATTCATGTATTCCAAGAAATTTGGGAGACAGACTATCCATTCCAAGGAAATATGACTCAACAGAATGATAAAATTATCGCATAACATCATTAATGTCACATGCAAGTAAAATTTTGCTGAGGATTGGTCACCGATAGTCACAGCAGTACATTGACAGGGCATTGCCAGAAATTCAAGTTGGATTCAGGAGATGTGTGAAAAGGATTATCAATGTTGATGCCAGATGGTTCATGACTGAGTATACCAGAAATATGTTTCCTTGTCTTTTATTAACTTTGTAAAGGCATTTGACTGTGTGGATCATAACAAACTATGGATAAACTTGAGAAGAATGTGAATTCTAGAACATTTGCTGTGTGTCCGGGTAGACTAGAGGAAGAAATTTCATAGACATGCATATAGATATAAGGAAAAGATTTTCATATAAGAGGAACAGGACACTGAGCCCAGTACAGTTCAAAGTCATAAGTCCGATATTAACCCATTTGCCCGAAATCAGTCTATAAAGTCTCCTTCTGACTCATGAAGTCACAGGTCGGTGGGTGCAGCATCCCAGAGCTGGCCAGGGTCTCCACATGGCTCCTCACTTCCAGGACTCAGGGTCCATCAACAGCAGAAGCAACTCATTGCTGGCAGAGTTCTCCATGTGGCTTCCCCAGCTTCAGAGGTCTGGTTCCATCAGGGCAAAGCCGTGTGGTTTCTCCACTGGCTCCTCCAGCTTCTTGGACGCTGCCATCTTGTCTTGTCCGTGATTGATCATCTCTGAAACTAACTCCCAACTACTGAGGAAGATAACTTCTCATCTTCATGAGGGAAATATCGTGAGATTTCCCAGAAGTCTCAGGAGAAAGCCATGCTCACCTAGAGGCCTCATTGGCTACTCAATGGCTATCTCCAGATTAACAGACTAGACTCCACCCTTACATTTCAATCATAAAATTGACATAAGCACATGACCACCACACTTGCTATGCTCATGCTGCGCCTGTACTTGGATCAAGAGAAAGTTGTGTAAACAGAATGAGGAAATGATGCATAGTTTAAAATCAAGAACGGTATGCATCAGGATTGTATTTCCTCACCACAATATTCAATCTATATGCTGAGTAAATAATCTGAGAAGCTGGATTATATGAAGAAGAATGAGTCATCAAGATTGAAGTGAGATATATTAATACCAGAAAGATGAGTTTATTTCTATTTTCTTCTGTAACTGGTGTTTTATTGGTTGAGGGCCTGTACAGAGAGATTATGAACAATTTGTGCAAAGTTCCTAATGTACGAAACAAATCCTAAAATGGCATGTAGTTACAATTCTTTTCTGAATTCTAGCAACTTGCCAGGTTAAAATTGGAGACAAATTTTCCCGGGAAAGATATCAAGAACCAGGATCTTTAAGTGTTGATAAGATGTTGCATTATAAATTCTGCTAATTCTCAATTAATGTAGCACACACTATACACTTAAATTTTCAACTGTTCACAGTACATAACAAAGTTGCCAGCAAAACTGAACTACAACAACCAAAGGTCTTCCAGAATACACACAATTCTGACAAGAAAGCCATAATGAAGGAACAATTTTCAGATAAAATTCTACTTCAAAAAACTTCCATGAAAACTACTTTAAAATGGTCAAGTCATACAAATACACGATGCTCATTCCAAATTATCATTTAGCATGTTTTGTACTAGGGTTGTTATGCACACACCCAAGCCAGTCAGATCTTCCCACATTTCAACACCCCATTATTTTCTGGTTGCACAAAAACAACCAACCAACCAAACCAAACCAAACCAAACCAAACCAAACCAAACCAAGCCAAACAAACCCAGCAAGTGATTTCACGTCTTAAAAAAGCAGAAGAATTAGCACTTGAAAAAAATGGGATGAAGTGAGATTTACCCTGTCTTAAGAAATGTTTCTAGACTTACTAAAAAATTTTCACTCATAAAGTAGTTGACTAAAAATATTCCTCTTGATGGTACAAGAAGAAAGATAACAGGGCCCTGCTATGATAAGACATAGTAGATAAATATGAATCAGAGTTGGTTTCTTTTCTTCCAGTTCATCAGAGAATAGCCTCTTCTTTTTTGCTTCTCTGCTTTCAGCAGGTAGATCTGTAGTTTCCTAGTTAGCCACTTCAGCCAGGTTTTTTTTTTTTTTTTTGCATTCTTTTTCCCTTTGGTTTGTACTTTTTGTTTTTTTTGGCATCACTGCCCTCAGGTGGTAGGAGTAGGAGGCCCAGCCTTTGCTCCGTGGAGCTGGAATCGAACCTCCATCCCAGTGGGCCGCAGTCCCGCGCACAACCACTACGCCACCGGGGCTCAGCCCTTGGTTTGTACTTTTTAGTCTCAAAATTTAGCTTTTCCTTCTCCACTTTTTTGTAGGCACAGATTTTGCTGACATTCTGGACAATTTCTTCTTTAGCCCCTCCTTCACTGCCCCTTTGACTGAGGGAATTCTTCCTTTGAGGTATGTTGGCTGTGGGGAGTGGAGAAGCATGCTAAGTTTTGAGAAGTTGGGTGCCCTGGCCTCTGTTGTTCTACTCATCACCCGAGCTGTTAGGCAACACCCTGAGATATTTAGTTGACACAACCTTGCTTACTGCAAGTGTGGAGAACTTGATGTACTTGCTGATAAAGACCAAGGATTGCAGCCTTCAGTATGGATCACAACTTAATGTAAGGGAAACCCAAACCCTCCATCACTGGGCCCATAAATAACATCATGATAAGTGAAGAAAAGATTGAAATTGTTAAAGATTTCACCTCATTTAGCTCTATAATCAATGCTCATGGTAGCAGAAAATAACACTTTAGGTTAATTCATGAACTGAAGACATCATAAGTTCATGAAGAATGTCAGGATTGAAAAACTATTTTGAGACACATTGTTGCTGTCATTATAACAACTGTAGAAAGTGGACTACCCTATTAAGGAAGAAATGAAGTATTTGGATCCCCACAAATGGAACATTGAGGAGTTAATTTGAACTTTCTGTTTAGTCTGATCTATTTTTGACATGTCACACTCCCAAATATGGTAATTCAAGGAAGAATAACACTGTATATTTCAAAAAAGTGTGAAAAATGAATACACTTAGTAAGTGATAATGTTAAATGGACTATTTCATGAAGTTCATATGACTTGATATTTCAGTTTGTCTGTAGATCTCACTTTATGTCGCTAAGTACTAGGGTATGTGTCTTCAACAGATGGAAAACCTGTCAAGCAAATTATCACATTTACTAGCTTGAAAAGTCATAATTGTGAAGAACTTGCAAATCAAGCAATTCATTATTTATGTGAAGTTTCCAGAATTGATTTCTCTAAGTGCAGAGGCCAGTCATGTGATAATACTGCCAATATGTAAGAGTGTTGTAAAGGCATGTGACAGAAAATCTTAGTACATTAAGAGCCAAAAAGAAGGCTCTAGGAGTTGATGGGATAACTATTGAAATGTTTCAACAAGCTGATGAAGCACTGGAAAGAATTATTCATCTGCGCCAGGAAATTTGGTAGATAGTCACTTGGCCAATTGACTGGAAGATATCCATATTTATACCCATGCCAAAGAAAGGTGACCTGATAAAGTTCTCAAATTATAGAACAATATCATTAATATCACATGCAAATAAAATTTTGCTGAAGATTATTAAGCAATTTTTGTAGCAATACATTCATAGTGGGCTGCTAGAGGTTCAAGTCAGATACAGAAGACTGTGAAACAAAGAATCTTTTTTTTTTTTTTGCAGATAATATAATCTTTTTTTTTTAATGAACCATTTTATTGGGGGCTCATACAACTCCCATCACAATCCATACCTACATCAATTGTATGCAGGCCACATTTACACGCTTATGCCATCATCACTCTCAAAACATCCTTCCTCCATCCAGGCCCCCAGTGTCAGCTCCCTATATTTCCCTCCCTTCCCCCCTCCCCAATGAACCTTTAGTAATTCACAAATTGTTATTATTTTCATACTGTACACTGTCCAATGTGTTCCAACACTCACTTCCCTGTTGCCCATGTCCCAGAGAGGAGGCTACATGTAGATCTCTGAAATTGGTTCTCCCTTTCTAGTCCCTCCACCCTCCTGGTATTACCACTCCTATTACTAGTCTTAAGGGATCTTTCCATTGTTTCTAATTTCACTGTACATTTCCTGGTCTATCTGGATTTATGTAGTAGAATTGGGATCATGATAGTGGGTGGGAGGCAGCATTTGAGAACTAGAAGAAGGTTGCATATTTCATTGCTACTACCCTGTGTCTTAACTGGCTCATCTCCTCCCTGCAACCCGTCTGCAAGAGGATGCTGCTTCACCTATTGGTGGGCTTTGGGTCCCCAATCTATACTCCCCCTCATCAATAATAATTTAATTTTAGCTCTTTGATGCCTGACACCGGATTCTTTCACCACCTTATGATCACACAGATTGGTGTGCTTCTTCCAGGTGGGCTTTGTTGCTTCTGAGCTGAATGGCCGCTTGCTTACTCAAGCCTTTAAGACCCCAGACGCTATATCTTTTGATAGTCAGACACCATCCACTTTCTTCACCACATTACCTTGTGCACACATTTGTCTTCAGCGATCATATTAGGAAAATGAGCATGTAAAATTATGCTCTTTAGTTCTTGAAATCTGATATCTAATCCCTTTGACACCGCGTGATACCACAAGCTGGTGTGCTTTCTCCATGTGGGCTTTGTTGTTTCTGAGCTAAATGGTTGCTTGCTTACTTTGAAGCCTTTAAGACCCCAGACACTACCTCTTTTGATAGCTGGGCACTATCAGCTTTCTTCACCACCTTTGCTTATGCACAACATTGGAACAAAGGATCTTATAGCTGATTTAACATAGATCTTGATTGAAAGTAGAGAATACAAGAAAGATGAGCATTTATGATTTATTGGTTGTTCCAAGGCATTTGACTATGGTTCATAACAAATCATGGCAAACCTTGAGAAGAATAGGAATTTCAGAACATTTCATTGCACTCAGGGATTCATAGGGAATTTGTTCACGGATCAAGAAGAAGTTGTGGAAATAGAACAAGGGAATATGGAATGCTTTAAAATCAGAAAAGGTGTGTGTCAGGGTTATAACCTCTTACCATACTTATTCAATCTGTATATTGAGCAAATCGTCAGAGATGCTGGATTATACGAAAAAGAACAAGACATCAGGATTGGAGGAAAACTTACCTTGTTTGCTGAAAGCAAGGTGTTGAGGCACTTGATGACATAGACCAAGGACTGAAGTCTTCAGTATGGATTGGAACTCAGTGTAAAGAAGATCAAAATCCTCACAACTTAGCCAATAGGCAATGTCATGACAAATGAAGAAAAGATTGTAGCCATCAAGAATTTTTGTCTTGCTTGTATTCACAATCAATGTTCATGGAACAGCAGTCGAGAGATCAAAAGATGGGTTGC
>PVJH01025615.1:0-31238 GCA_004026705.1 Nesogale talazaci
GTCTTGTCTTTAAAAGTTCCTGGGAGGGGAGGGAGTCTTCCTTGAATAGTGACGGAGCCCAGGAGCCTGGGTGGGGATCTCGGTTCCACGACAGTGCTTGTTGCCTGACTTCAGGATGGCGGCTTGATGTCAGGGGGAGCTGGCTTCCCTCCAGCATCTCTGTGACAACCACTGGAACCAAGGACAGTGGGTTCCTCACCTGCTCAGACCCTGCCGCCAGAGGCTTGGCATTTAAGGGTCTCACGGCTCGCCAGTACTCTTGGGGCATCCTGAAACCCATGGCTTTGCGTTGGGGGTGTGGGGTGTGGGTACAGTTTAGAGTAAACTCAGGCATGTGTGGACAGGGACCCTCGGAACAATGCTTTCCCACTTAGCTTCTACATTGTAACCGAGAGCCCTGGTGGTTACACACTGAGTTTGTAACCTCAAGGTCAGCGGTTTGAAACCACCAGCTGATCCACAGGAGAAAGACGAGGTTTTCTACTGTAAAGAATCCAGTCGCAGATGAGATGTCCACACAGCCAGCTCTATCCTGTTCTGTAAGGGTTGCTACGGTAGGACAGGCTTGATGGCAGTGAGTGCACATTGTAAGGGTGTTCTGAGAATTAAATGGGTCGTGTACTTCAATGGCATCATCATCCATTCCCATGTCTCCTTGGCAATTTCTTCACTGTGCACTCTTATGGCTTGGCCACTGGTTTTTGGGATGGAAGCCTGCAGAAGCCTCCAGCCTGCCACCTGAACTGCAGCCAGCACAGGTCTCCGTCCTGTGGTCTGATGCACAGACGTGGGACTTCCGCACCTGCACTGCTGCAGGAGCCACTTTCTCGCTGCGACTGTCTGTCTGTGTCCGAGCCATTTGCTTCACTCCTTGAGGGCAGCCCGACTAAGCTCATGGGAGGGATTTCCTGGACGCAGCTTCCCAGGAAGAAGAGGAGGGCCCTTCCAAGGTCCTTGATCCACAGAAGGAGGTGCTGTTTGGGGGAGGGGGAGGGATCAGGAAAGGAGGCCCAGGGAAGAAGGCCTGCCTACACACACACACACACACACACACACACACACACCTGTGGAGCCTTGGGCATGTCCTGCCCAGGTCCCAGCGGCCTGCTGGATGCCTCAGAGAAGGCCTTGGGAGCCAGTCAGGTGATCTGCCCTCTGTGGGCATCATGGGCTGACCCGGTGCCTCTTCACCAGTCCCTGACCCTTGCCTAGAACCAGACACAGAAGCTACTGGCCCCAGATCTGGCTCTGAGGAGCAGGGCGGATCCTCAGGAGCAGACAACTTCTGCCTCGCCCTCTCTGGGCCTCAGTTTCCCTGCACCTCGGCATCCTAGGAGGACAGTCTGCTCATGAAGGGATGGCTTGGCATTGACCCCTGGCTGCTCTCTGAGCCCATCCTCCCAGGCACATGGACAGAAGTGTGTGTGTGTGTGTGTGTGTGTGTGTATGTGTGTGTGTCACCTGGTTTCCAGGACACTTGTATCCCGAACTTCCCTATAGCCATTGGTCAGGATCATCTGCTCTCTGAGCCTCACCTGTGTGGTAAGGTAACGGGCATCTTCCAGCAGAGACAGCTCTGTGGCCGGGATTCTCACGGGAAGGCCCACCACCAGTGGCTGTCAACGGGCTCTCCGTGCAGACAGGGAGGCCTGCCGGGTTCTGTGGTGCAGCCCGCCCCCTGGTGCCTCCCTGGGAGCACTGCTCCCTTCAGGCCCACGCGCCCTGTTCTTGGGTGGAGCTGGAAACTGGCAGGGACTTTCCCATGGGGAAGTTGCCTTTTTCCTTTCTTTTTTTGGGGAGTGGAGTGGAGGAGGGACAGGGGGCTGGTAGAAATGGGGTTGGTGTATTTCTGAGGGGGTTTTAGGCCCCCAAAGTTAAATAAGTCATTAGCATCCCTACCCTGGAGACACTGGTGGGGGTTTATTCTTTTGAGACCCCCTGGCTGGGAGAGATGTCCCTTGCCTCTGTGGGGTGAGTGACGCAATCCACATGTTGTACATGAGGAGACTGAGTCTCAGGGGGCCTCAGCGATCAGGTCACTGCTGACCTCTGACCTTTCTCCGGACACCTCGGATACTGTGGCACGTGTATAAAGTGTTTATGCTTTAGGAGTTTAGCAAGGGAAAGGGGTGTCCTGATGTGTGGGAAGTCCAGGCATGCGGCTGGCCTTGGGGTGGGATGATGGGGAGTCCTCTCTCTGTCAGTTGGTCACCCTGACAGCCTCTATATTTCTCCTGGCTTCTCAGTCTGCTCTTGATCTCACGCCAAGCTGGAGCTCACACATGCTGCGTTCACTCAGCTCCCTCCCCCTTCTTTGAAGTCTCGGCTCAAGGGTTCTTGACGTTTTAAAACCAACATGTACCAAACAACTTCCAAGCCCTGGGCCCATGGCAGGGAACTATGTGGCGTCATGACTCACTAGTGTGTTGGGCAGCTAGTCATAAAGTCAGCGGTTCAAAACCACCAGCTGCTTCTCAGGAGAAAGAGAGGCATTCTGCTCCTGTAAAGAGTCGCTGCCCCCCAAATACCTGGGGGCAGTTCTGATCTGCCTACAGGGACCCTGTGCATCAGCATGGACTCCAGACAGTGAGTAAGTTGTGAGGTCAATTCTCAAAACCTGGTCCTCACACTGGAAGCACCAGTGTTTCGAGAACCTGTTACGAGTGCAAGTTCTCAGTCCCCACATGGGACCTGCTGAGGCAGAAGCTCAGCTGTGGCCTGTCACTCTGGGTTTCACAAGCCCTTTCAGACGACTCTGGTGGGCAGTCAGGTTTGGGAGCCTGGCACCAGCATTATTTCGTTGGTGACATGAATTACCCAAGGTTGGGGACAGTTACTGCCAGCATCCAGCAGACCAGGGAACGGAACCTCACAGAGGCTGAGCGCCAAGCCTGTCTATGGTGCCTCAGGTGGACTTCCCTGAGTGGCCAGCAGAGGGAGGCATTGACCAGAACCCGGTCTATGTGTGGCATAGAGGGCGGAGCTCCAAGCCCCTAGAAGGGAGCAGGACTCCCGGGTTGCCCCCTCTGGGTCGCACCGTGTACCCCATTCTCATCTCCTTCCCCTGAGCTCCCAGGTCCTGACCCTGAAGATCCGTGGGACAAGAGTCAGGGTTAACTTGGGCAAAGTCCAAGTGATCTATGAATAAGCCTGCTGACCATTCCTGTCCAGAAGATGCGGAGAGCGTGCGCTACAACAACTCTTAACAGCTGAAGCATGCTCTGCTGGCTTCCAAAGGCAAAACAGCAATTAAACTCACCACCATTAAGTCGACAACAACTCATTGTGACCGTATAGGACAGGGTTGGACTGCCTCGTGAGTTTCTGAGACTGTCAGTCTTTGTAGGAGCAGAAAATCTGTCTTTTTCCTGTGGAGCAGCTGGTGGTTTTGAACAGCCTACCTTACAGTTAGTGGCCCAATCTTTTACCCACAATGCTCCAGGGCTAAAGGATGTTCTATTTGGGAGAGTGAGAAAGTACTAAAGATGAGCTGGAGTCTTTGGGTGGTTGGAGACCATGGTTACTGGGCTCACCTGCTCACCCAAAGGTCGTTGGTTGAAGGTGATCTTCAAAGAGCCCAGGAAGAAAGGCCTGGCGATTCCTTTGTGGAAAAACAAAGCCCGGAAAACCCTGTGGAGTTCAGTTCTATGCTGCCATCCTCTGGAACACTATGATTTAGCGTCGGCAGCAACTGGGGGAAAAGTATATATGTAAGAGATGCTTTCCGTGTGAAAATTTTATTTTGTGCCAGCACAGTGTCATTAGGAATATGATGCCCATTTTACAGATGGGGAACCTGCTCTAGCATACAGGACAGGGCAGAGCCAGGCTTCTAATCCAGGCACTATCTTCTCCCGGCAGCTCCCTGTGTGTGCTGGATGGACAGAGTGGCTTCTACGCATCGGCTCAAGCACACGTAAGATCATGGAGAGGCTGCCGGCCCGGCCTCTTGCCCTGTTCTCTGTGGTACCTACGAGTCGTAGGCCGCTCCATGGTACCACCACCAGCAGCAGCATCAGGACCTTAGGAAGGAGAACTGACAGGGTGGGAAGCACAGAGGTGCAGTTGGCCTTGGGGTGGGAATCCTGTCAGTCTCTGTCTTCCCCGTGGTGCCCCTGCTTGTCTCAGGGGGTGGCCCTGCTTTCTGGCGGGTGGGGGCAGCAGGACAGGGCCACAGGCAGCCTCAGGTCTACTCCCTTCCATTATCCCCCTCCTGGGAAGGACAGAGTGCTGTTACCAAAATAACATCTCTGAGAAAGAGTCAGATTGGCCAGGCCAGCAGTCGCTGTGGCCAAAGACATGAGACACGTGTCCACACTGGGGCTGGGGCCTGGGGTCCTGTGATTAACAGCCTGACCGGAACCACTTGGAGTTGGGTGCTGGCCACCAGCAATATCAACGCTGCCCACTGGCCACAGGCCTGCGTGGTTCTGCGACCTTAACCCAGTGGTTCTCAACCTGTGGGTTGCGACCCCTTTGGGGGTTGAACGACCCTTTCACAGGGGTTGCCTGATTCACGATAGTAGCAAAATGACATTTATGAAGTAGCAAGAAAAATAATGCTTTGGTTGGGGGGTCACCACAGGAGGAGGCATGGTAGGAAAGGGTCGTTGCAGCATGAGGAAGGCTGAGAAGCGCTGCCTTAATCGCACCACTCCTTGAGTCCCACACCACGCCTCCGAGGAAGGTCCCGTTCTGGTCCGAGTCTGCAGCGGACAAGGATGAGGCAGACAGGTCCACAGCGGGTGAGTGGAGGGGCTGGGGTTTGCACCCAGGCAGGCAGGTTCAGAGCGTCTGCTCCTTGTCCAGCTGCAGTGTGCTCAGGAGCTGGAGGGACAGGCAGGTGGGCAGACAGCAGCAATCCCCGGGTGTTAAAGACCCCCGGGAGCTCACCAAAGACACCAAGCCTGGAGTGCAACACACAGTAGGTCTCTTGGGCCAGAAGCTCCTCCCTGGTTCCCTGCCAGACCAGGGGGCTGGGGTGGTTCTGCCCATTGGAATGCTCTCTGGACAACAGCCCCAGCCTGGCTAGCTCTGTGAGAGTCCAGACCTGCGGTCCTCTGCTGCCCGCCCGGCTGCATAGAGGTCTTTCAGGTGTCTGGGCCGTGTGCCCCATGCCCTGCTCGGTTACTCTGTTATCGTTGGAGCCGGGGCTGGGGGCGGTGGGCTCACGCCTGGGGGTGGGCCTCTGCTGGGTACACAGAGCCCATCGTGCCACGCAACACGGGAAACAAAGCCAGCCCTCAGCAGAGCTCCATCCCGGTTCCAAAAACAAGACTCAGGCTCCAGGAATGGCGCACACCTCCCTCCTGCTGGCAGCTGCTAATTTATGCTAATTAGATGCATGAAAACCCCAAGTCCCCAGTGGGTCCCTGTGGGGGCTGAGGGGGGGTGCAGGGGGACAGGGAAGGTCTTGCTGGCAGCAGAATGAAGGGACCTGTGTTCTCCTGCTGCCCTGTGCTGCAGGGCCTGAGCTGCCTGGGCTTGTCCTTGTCACTGGGGACTCAGGACAGGTTAAGAAGCAGGACACAGAGGTCTGTCTGCTGCCCAACGGGAAGGGCAGTAGCACCACGGCCCGCTTTCACAGAGTCCTTGAAGGCGCCTTCCTTCTTGGGGTGGCTCAGGGTCAGGCTCAAGGTCACCTGGCAAATGGCAGCCTGTGACTCTGGTATCAGGCAGCCTGGAGCCATGGCCTCTTAGAGCTGTGTGGCCTTGCTCAGATGACTTGACCTCTGCCCGCAGTCTCCACACCTGTGAGACAGGGTGAGCTCCGGGCCCTCCTCCCATGGGGGGTTGGGGTAAACGAGACCCTCACATGGCCTGACACCCAGGCTGCCCCTGTCTTTGTGCTAGCTCACGGAGGGGACCCAGGGCCTCAGCTGCCCCTGGTGCACAATGGGCATGATGACAGTGTTCTCTGAGCCTCAGAAGCTGTGGGAAGGACTCAGCCCAGTCTGGCTCCTGAAGGACCTGGACCCTTCAGCTCTGCTCCTCTAGCCTCAGTTTCCCCATCTCCCCTTCTCTGGGCACATCTAGATCTTTGTTTATGTCAGGAGGCCTCAGAGACAGGGGGAGGGCTTCTGGAATGTCTTGTCTGCCAGGGGCCCTCGATCGGGTGATTCTGGGAGTGTCCTGTCCAGAAGCCTGGGCCTGGTGGCCACGAAGAATTAATTTAAAATTTCCACGGAGGGCTCAGCTCCCAACCCCAGTCACATGCATGATTTGAGGATGCCCTAGCCAGCGCTCTCTGCCCTGTCCAAACAAGCTGTCTGGACCCGCAGGCCTGGAGCTCCCCACCTGCCTGGTTTATGGCCCCATGGGGCTCTGAGGCTGGTCAACAGCTGGAGATGGGCCTGTGTCCTGAACACCCTAATGCGGGAGCTCAGGGTTATAAAATGTCCTGACTTATGTGTGATGCTGTGGTCTCACAGCCAGGCCGGGACATTCTGAGCCAGAGACAAATAAAATAAGATAAATACAGACAGACAGTGCCTCAGTCACCTTCTGTGGGGCCCTGCCATGTGTGACTGGGCCCGGGACACAGGCAGAGATGGGACGAAAGCCTGCTGCCTCTGCAGGTAAGGTGACTAGATGTCCCGCAGTTTAAGAATTTATCCCATGGCTTTTAAAAATTAAATACATATATTGCAATACTATTTTTGCATTCTATGAACATTTTTGTTGCTCCATATAGACCAAATTGTTAATCAAGAACTCCCCTGCCCCCTGGTCAATAGTGTCCCGCTTAAAATCTGGTCCGTTTATCTGCAGACCACAAATACACGTGGTCCCCAGGCTTCTGAGGAACAGAGCGTCAGTTGGCTGTGACTCAGCATGGACTTGATGGCAGTGAGATTTTGGGTTACGGTGAGCCAGGCCAAGCCCTCGACGTCATTCTGTTTGCTCTTGTTAGGCCCCCTTGAGCCCGTCCCAACTCATAAGGACCCTGGGCTCCACGGAAGGCGCCATCCTCTTTCTGCTCTTCTGAGTGAGCCCCTTGTCGCAGCCATAGTGTCAGCCCACCTTGCTGGTGGTCTTCCTCCTTTTCACTGCCCTGCTGCTGGACCGCGCAGGACATCTGTTCTCCAGGGACTGGTCTCTCCTGACAACACGTCCCAAGGACGGGCGGCAATGCCTCGACATCCGAGTGCTCTGGCCGCACTTCCTCCAACACAGATCTGCTTGCTCCTTTGGCGGTCCATGGTGCTTTGAACATTCTTCTCCAGCACCGCATGCAAGGGCATCGATTCTCCTTCTATCTTCCAGCTTCCATGTTCAACTTTCACAAGCATGTGAGATCGTGGAGAACGCCATGGCATGGTCAGGCGCACCTTAGTCCTTAAAGTAACATCCTACTTTTCAATGTTCTATCTATCTATCTATCTATCTATCTATCTATCTATCTATCTATCTATCTTCTATCAATCAATCAATCAATCAATCAATCAATCATCTGTCATCTATTTTCAGCACTCTTAAGAGGTCCCGTGTCACAGATTTTCCCCAGTGCGGTGCGCCGTTTGATCTCTCGATGCCTCGATGGTGGAACCAAGCAAGACAAACCCCCTGACATCAACCTTGTCTTCATTGACCGTGATGTCACCGATTGGTCAAGTTGGGAGGATCTGGAGACAATTGTGCTAACAAAATAAGAGAATCCTGCCTGGTTTAAAATCAGGAAAGGTGTGCGCCAGGGAGATAGCCTCTCCCCAAACTTATTCAACTTCTGAGTAGATGCTCAGAGAAGAAGAACGCGGCCAGGGGGTGGAGGAGGGCTTACTAGCAACCGGCGGCAGGCAGATGGCAAGACCTGGCTGCCGAAAACAAAAAGAATGTGGACTTGCCGGATTCCAACTTCAATACATCACTTCCGGCGGTTCCCATCAAACCCCTGTGGGCTGGGAGCCTTTCCGAGATGTGCTGGCCAACAGACTCCCTGGGAACAAACCCAGCACCCTACCACTCTGGGGGGCTGTACTTGCTGGTTTCCTGGTACAAACCTTCCACACAGGCCCCTGAGGCCGCTGCACATAGTTAGGGAGACAAGCCAGCCATTGGCTCCCAGCAGTCGGCCGCGGTGGGCCGCAGCCGGCTCCAGCACTCACTGGCTCGATTCCCCTGCCGGTGGCATGCATAGTGGGCGGTGAGCTCCGGGCGCACACTCGGGGTGCCAGGAGAACAGCGTTCCCCAGTGCTGGCCTCCCCCAACTGCAAACCTTCCTCCCACGAAGCAATGGGAAGGCCTGGGCCCCTTGCCTTTGGTGTGCCCCTGCCCTGGGCATTCTGGGTGCTCTGAGATGCTGGGTGTCCTCTCTTGGTGAGGCCTCTGAGTTCTTCCTCATTCCTGGACACCTGGTCATTTCAGAGTCGCCGCCGACTGCTGGGGACCATGGTGATGGCCTACCGTGCCACCGTGAGTGGGAGAGGTCACGCGAGGGCACCTCCCTGCCCACTTGCCAGGCAGCTCATGCATCCTAAGCTGTGGGGGAGGATTTGGCTATACCCTGGGCTCTTGTGGCCATAAGAATTCCACTCTCATCCTACCCCAGTCTCCATCCTCCGAGAGGTTCATGTCTCCTCCCTCTTGGTTTTCCAGAGTCCTCCAGCCAGGTCCCAGGGCCCCCCAGCCTCACAGCTTTCTCCAGAGGCCCCTTCTACCCCCCACCAGAATCCGCGGGCTGGGGTTCTGGTTCTGCGCTGCGGCAGCTGAGCATGGACACGGGAGCTCCTAGTCCGTGGGTGTGGCTTTCCTTCTACTAGGGCAGCACGTGCAGTGGCCACATGCACCGACTCAGTGGGGGAAAATCCTGGGGCCCAAGTGAGGGGCAGCAGGGAATTCTGGGGGAAAGAAGCATGGGTGATGCTTTCAAAATCCTATCCTTCTCCAGGCTGATCAGGACGGCCACAGCAGAGGGGCTGAGGGACTGTGGCAGGCAGTCCAGCCATTCAGAGTCCAGCCATCCAAGTTACCTGGCGTGGGTCACGCCAAGGTCAGCAGTTTGAAACCACCAGCCACTCCTTGGGAGAAGGGTAAGGTTTTCTACTCTAGTAATTATGGTCTCAGAAATCCACTGGGGCAATTCTACTCTGCCCTCTGGATCTCTGTGAGCGGACTCAGTGGCACTAAGTCTGCGAGTCCTGGTGGTCAAATGGCCATGCATTGGGCTGCTTGCTGACTGCGAGGTCAGCAGTTCGAAACCACCAGATGCTCTGAGGGAGAAAGACGAGTCTCTACGTTCCCTTAAAAAGTTACAGTGTCAGAAACCCACAGGGGCAGTTCTTCCTTGACCTGCAGGGTCCCTGTGATGCAGAATCAACAGAATAGCAGGGAGTGTGGCTTTGACCATGTTACAGTGTCCTTACACTCCCACAGTGTGCAACCTTCCCCACTGTCCCCTTCCCATCAGCCCCGACAGAACTAGGCACCCCTTTACCCAGCATCCTCCATCCACCCTCCCTCCAGACCCTGGCAACCACGATTCAACTTTTTTCTCTTCCACCTGTTCTATGTCAGTGGGCCCATATAGGTTCTGTTCTCTTGGGTCTGACTTATTTTGTCTGAAATCATGCTTTCCTGGTTCATCCAGGTCACAATGTGCATTCAAACATCTCCCTCGGGGCAGAGTGGGTGACACGTTGGGCCGCTAACCCCAAGGTGAGCAGTTCAGAAGCACCATCAGCTCAGAGGGAGAAAGAGGAGGCTTCCCCCGCCCCGTAAAGAGGTACAGTCTTGGAAAGCCCTCAGGGGTAGTGCTACTCT
Source organism: Nesogale talazaci (assembly GCA_004026705.1). Classification (NCBI taxonomy): domain Eukaryota; kingdom Metazoa; phylum Chordata; class Mammalia; order Afrosoricida; family Tenrecidae; genus Nesogale; species Nesogale talazaci. Next base: position 9,761 of record PVJH01025615.1, read on the forward strand.
GTCCTGCACGGTCACTAAGAGTCAGAATGGACTCTCTGGGAGTGAGTTGAGCATTCTTGCTCAACATTATTTAATAACTCATCTCTTGATGCACACCGGGGCTGTCTCCTCTTCTTCATTTTGTAATCTCAGGCACATGGGCAGGCCTAGTACAAGGAAAACATGTCTTCCCCTAACCTTTGGAGAGTGAGCTGCTGACCTTCACCCCTGAAATGCTTTGTGTTTATTTCCTACCCCCAGGGACATTCCGCACAAACACAATGCACCCACGGAAGCAGGACCTTGGCAAGGAGGCATCCAGCTCTAGAATCCTGAGGGTGTGTCCCAGGTCAGCCTGCCGTCCCAGAAATGCCCTTCCGGGCATCGCGAAGCCAGGCCTCTCCAGCCTCCTTCCGTCCAGAGCAGTTCCTCATCGATGTTCTGCACCGCCAGGACCGGGGTTGGTGTGGCCTGTTCCTCATTGCGGGGTTTGTTTCCTCTCGGTTGGGTTCAGGCTTTACCTTGCTGGCAGCACGGTCACAGATGTCTTATCATACAGTTTGGGAGGAAATACAACCTTCCAGCAAAGGGGGTTCAACCGGAATGAGGGAACCCCACCCTCTGTGAGATGAACGGCCACGGGAGCTGCCACGCTGAGCCCGCACAGACCCTGTGCTCCGGGAGACGGCGCAGAGCGGGCCATGCTTTGCTCCGACTCCACAGGGAGGATGAACAAGGGCAGGACGCGAGGCGGCTTCTTCCCCAGGCATCCTCTCCAGGCCCAGGTGGTTTGGGTTTGCCCCAATGGCTTGGATCACTCCATGGGGTCGTCGGGTCTGCAGCTGAGCGACTGTAGAATTTCTCTTCTCCCTTCAAAGTTCAAAAAACCTCGGTGGGCAGTCCTTTAAGTCTATGCGAACAGCCCGATCCTTATTAAACTTTCATTTCATTTCAATTATTTATGTCGGTGCGGATTTATGGCTTCCTGTTTTACTTGATGTCACTCGTCGGGCTGCAAACCAGACGGTGGGCGGTTTGACCCCACCGGCCCCTCTGGGGAGACAGATGGGACAGTCTGTTTCCATGACAATCACAGTGCTGCGGAAGGGCTCCACTCTGCCCGACAGAGGCAGGAGGAGGTCGAATCCACTCGAGGCAGGGGGGTTTATGTTATCTGATGGGTTATCCTCCGGTACAGAGGACTCAGGTGTGCCTGATCTCGGCCTTGGTATCTTCACAGGCCTCATGGGCATGGGAGAGCTGGGCAATGAATCAGGCAGGGAAGAGAAGCATCGATGCATTTGAGCTGTTGTGTTGGTGAGGAGTATTGAGTATGCTGTGACCCATCCCCCAGAGGGACCCGAAGTTCTGACTTGAAGGAAGGACAGCCGGGATGCTCCTTCCTTCGACACAAGGATGTGGGACGGTCTCCTGCACGTGGGGCATTGTGTCGGGAGGGACCTGTCCCTGGAAAAGGACGTCTGGCTGGATGAAGCAGAGGGTCAGCAGAGAAGGAGAGACCCTCAATAAGCTGTCTGGATGTCGTGGCTACAACAATTGGCCTGAGCGGCATGATGATGGGAAGGTGGGTGTAGGACTGGGCGGCGTTTCGTGTCCTGGGACGCAGGCTCACGAGGAACTGAAGCCAACTCCGTAGCACCAACCAGAGGCCTGGCAGTGAGCGATGTGACATGATCACTGTTCACGTGGGTGCGCAGAGGGGGAAGGGAATGGGAGGAACCATCTTTATACCAGCTGATCCCTGTGTCATTTTGATATGTCCCTATCATTCTGTGGACATCTTACTTTTTGACGAAGGGGGGGGGGTGGAGGAGAAAGAGAGAGAGAGAGAGAGAGAGAGAGAGAGAGAGAGATATTCATTTCAATCTTATCTCCTGATTCAGCCCTAGAATCAGCCATTTCTCCTAAAAAGGGCCTCCTTTCCAGCTCCGAATTTGCTTTCCAAATGCGGTTGAATATACACTCACTGCATTGTGCATGTGGCACAAGCTGCGGGTTATGCTAAAAGGACTCATTTGTGAAACACCAACGTTAAAAAAAGACCCGAAGTTTTTATGACTGTGTTCAAGCCGTTCTTATTTTTAAAAATAAACTAGAAACGTTAAAAGCGGGGAGGGTGTGTGTGTGTCATAAAATCCTGTTCTGGGCCTCTTGCCTCTCAGCCTGAGGGGTGCTCACCCCCACCTGGCCTCTCCCACTTTGGTGAGGCCGACCGAAATGCACAAGATGCAGACAGGGCCCGGGCCCCTCCTGCCAGAGCAAACAGAGCCCCTGAGTGCAGCCAAAGGAAGCAGCCGTGGGTCAATATTAGCTTGTGTGGAGCAGGCCCAGGGAACGTGTAGCTCGTCCTGGCAGCTTGAGGGAGGGAGAAGGAAAGCACAGGGGTGGGAGTCGGGGTGGGGGGGGGAAGGTGGTGGTTCAGGAACCCACAGGGGCACTCACATCCTGGCCCAACCTCCCTCTGTGGGGATAGATGGGGAAACTGAGGTTCAGAAGGGACCAGCTGGGCGCTGGGCCAGTCAGCAGAGAAGCATGCACCAGAGTTCCACGTTCTTGTCTTGCAGTGTCCTCCATCCTGCCCAGAGGCTCCTTAAGGCAGGGGTGGAGCATTGAACTTGGAGTTGAGAGTCTTGGGTTTGCGTCCTGGTGCTGCTCAGTCCCACGGTGGAGCTGTAGGTCTGTGTCTGCTTGACTCAGACTTCCTTTCCTGTTATCCCAAAGATCCACCGCTACCTGCAAATGCCCACTTGGACCTTTTGTCACCCTGCCCCACACTGAATCCCCCACTGTGAATTCAGATCCTCCACTCTGAATCGTCTTCAGTGGTCAGAGAAGGTGCCCAGCGTGAGGTAAGACAGCGAGAGGGGATGTGGAGGCTTGACACACTTGTTTCCCCCCTGAAGGCAGACAAGAGTGACAACAGGAGGGTCACAGCACTAAGCTGGCCCCGGGAAGCAGGGGGTAGGGGGGGTGGGTTTGCAGGTCCTGGCGATTGTTTTCATGCATGGCTGGTGTGACCACCTGCTTGCTCTCCTTGTTATGTTCCCATGACAGGTCCCTGCCTGACCCCATAGAGATGGACACCTGCCTGGGTAAAGTCCACACAGTGGCTGGAAGGCTCCGTTCTGCTGGCAGGGCATAGTCCCAGCCGGGTCTGCGGGAATGTGGTCCTGATTTCAACCATTGTGCTGAGCCGACCTAGCATTCTTCTGGGTTTACCTGACTACCGGCATGCGTGTGTCTTCTCCTGCCCACCTCCTGCCTTATCTGCGGGGCCCTCTGCTTGGGCCCCCTATCTCAAGCCTTGGCTGCTTCCTCCAGCTCTTCCTTCTACCATGAGGAAATCACTGACTGCTGCCCACTACCACATCTGGGCAGTCATCTCCAGTCCTTGAGGGAGCTGAAAAATGGTTTCTGCTTATGCTAGGTCTGGATTTGCATCTGGGATCAGCCACACCCTAGCTCTGGGACCCTGGACAAGTGACTTTCTCATCAGTAAGGTGGGAGGAGTGAAGGAATGCACTCTTGTTGGGGGTCTGTGAGGACGGAAACACATACATACATATATACATACATACATTCTACCTTTCATCCTTCACTTCCAGGCAGGATCACATTAGGGCACATTAGGGCCTGGCTGGAGGCATCCTCTTCCTAGAAGTCTTCCTTGATGGCCTTAGCCTTGTCTGCTTTCCAGGGGCAGGAAATAAACAGCTCAGTCATGGGGGTGGGGATGGGGGTTTGGGGAGTGGGTGGGCGGTGGACGAAGAGACAGCAAGGGACCTCAGCAAGCATCTGGCACAACTTTCTCACTCAGAAGCTCAGGGAGGGGAAGGGACTTGGGAAAGATTGTGCGGTGACAGAGGAGCAAAGTCGGTTCTGGTGCTCCTGCCATCCTCCCTCAGGGATCTGTCTACTTTGCCTGCCTATCATCCCTCCAAGTGACATGATCCCAGATGATCCGTGAGCAAAGGTGGTTGGAGCAAAGCAAATAAAAGCAGAATGGACTTCCCAGACAGACCTTGTTCTCCTGTGACTGATACCCGCTCCCTTCTGATAACCCAGGGTGACCTGTGTCACTTCAGATGAGAAACATACATGCACTCACTCGAGCACCTGCCTGCCAGAGCCTCTGCTCTGGACTGGAACAGTGCAATTCAGCCCTGAGACATGTTTCCAACCAGAACATACAAGTCACAAGAAAGCGGGAAGGAAGCCTCCACACCAGCACCAGGACACCAGGGCTGGAAAGGAGAGTGTTTCTAGAATGAAACAATGTAACAGATAGGAATACCTACAAAACATCAAAGCAATTCAAGTACACCTTAAAGTTGGGAAAGAAATTAAAATAAAACAAGGACCAAAAGGTAAACTGAGTAAGATACTTAGAACATATATTACAGACACACTATTAATTTCCTTGATGTGGAATAATGGTCTCCATATTAATCAGATATAGACCCTATTAATCAGAACCAAGGGACATAATGGGTAAAGGAGCGAGACATCTATCTTTCTTGACAAGAAATACAAATGGCTCCTGAACATGGGAAGATTCTTGACCGTCTTCTCCTCACAGAAGGAGAATTGAGCTGTATTGCAGAAGCATTTTTTGCCCATCATATTGTCAAAGGTCAAAACATTTGTTAACTCACTTTGCTGGTGAGGAGGTGGGAAGCACACTCTCTTTTATATTACTAGTAGGAATATAAATTGGTACATATCCTACCACAAGCAAGTTGCCAGTCTTGATCAGAACTGGAGTGCCTACATAATTTAATTAACCCATCCTGTAATTCAACTCTCAGACATTTATCTGACATATGTACTCATACATATAGAGATGATGCTTAGACAATAGCATTACTGGAGACTCTAATACTCATTGGCTACAGTATATTTAATATTGACCCCCCCAAGGGAGATTCACAGTTGTAGTAAAGAATGGGAACTCTGTGTCCTTAGATGGAATAATCTCCAAAACACAGGGTTAAGTCAAGAACACATGGTACATGAAGTATATAAAATATGCTGCCATTTTTGATAAAGAGGACATAAAGCACATATATGAACACACCTGCATGTGCATAGAATGCCTGGAAGGAAATATTAAATGCCTAGACAGTAGCATTTGCCTCAGGGAAAGGTAACTGAGCAGCTGTTGAATAGGAGGAGAACAAATGCCTACTTTTAAATGTATATTAGTGTACAATTTATGTACATACAAAAATTTTGGACAATTTTATACCATGTGCATTTGTCATCTATTCAAAAACTAGTTTTTAAATGCAAATGTTAAGACTTTCTAGATGATGGTATAAATAGTTCCATACTCTTTTTTTTTTGGCATCACTGCTCTCCGGTGGTGGGAGTAGGAGGCCCAGCCCCACTGCTGGAATTGAACCTCCGTCCCAGTGGGCCGCAGTCCCGCGCACAACCACTACCCACCGGGGCTCAGCCCAGTTCCATACTCTTGTTCTCCCAAATGATCCAAGAGGAAAACAGCTAGAAAAGAATTGACGAAAATGCTGCGAGAGTCCTGAAAATCAGCCGGAGAGTTGCCGTCACCGAATGAGTGGTAAGCCCAGAAAGGGGCAACTTTTAAATCATAGGAAAACATCAGATTTTACCAAGAGTGTTCACTTCAATAGCCTAACTTTAAAACTCAAGGGAGTAGAAAAAGAAGAGCAAGTTCAGCCCCAAACTGCCAGGAAGACGGGAACCACAAAGACCAAAGTGGAGATAATGAAGTGGAGGTTGGTGAGAAATGGGGGGCTGATAAGGACGAGTACAGGAATCAAGTGAACAGTCTAAAACCCACTGGGGTGATGCTCATATAGTTCTTCGTGATGGGAGTGAACTATGGAATTGTGTGATATGCAAATCACACGCCAATAAATCGAGGTTGAAAAAAGAACATGATGAACTTGGGATCCGAAAAATAAAATAAAGAAATAATCACTAGAAGGTAGCTAGTTCTTTGAAAAGATGAATAAAATGAAAAACCTTCAGCTAGAAGTTGTGGAAAACTAAAATTAGGACTGAAAATGGAGACATTAGTGCTGACCCTGTGGAACTAAGAAGGACTGTAAACAAATACTGCAAATAGTCGCTATATGGCAACAATTTAGATCATCTTGATAAAATGGAAAAAACTCCTAGAAGCACAACAGCTACATGAATGGATGCAGGAAGAAACAGAAAATCCCAAGTGACCTGTAGCAAAGTGAGGAGATGGATCAGTCATGAAAAATCTCCTTAGACCAGAAACCTTCACTGGGGAAGTCTACTGAATATTTAAAGATGAATTGACATCAAACTTTCTTACGTGTGTCCAAAAATGAAAATGGAGGGAAACTTTCTAACTCTACGATGCCAGCACTACCTGGATACCAGACAAAAATACCACAAGAAAAAGAAACGACAACTAATATTTCTCATGACGACAGATGCAAAACGTCAATACCAGAAGGTTGAACTTGACTTAAAAAGGGTTAGATACTATGACCAAGTAGGTTCATCCTCAGAATGCGAAGGAGGCACGACCTCAGAGACAGGCGTGCCATACACCGTGCTGATCAGAGGAAGGAGCAACAGGACAGAACTGCATGATCATCTCCACTGATGTAGAGAAGGCACTTTCTAATCCGGTGGCCCCTCATGACGAAGACACGCAACACACTAAGAATAGAAGGGAAGTTCCTTGATATGATAAGGGTATCTTATGAAAAACCCACAGCCAGCGTCATACTCACGGGAGAAAGACTGATCTTCCTCTGAGATCAGGAACAGGCTGAGACCATCTGCCTGCACCAAAGACAGCTCTGGCTCTGTGAGGCGTTGTTCACAGAGGCAAGGGCTGTGCAATCCTGCCCATGGCTCTTCTCTTCCTGCCGTTTCCCCTGCAGCGTGTGTCCACTTCTGGTCTCAGTGTCGCCTTGATCCACGGTGCGAGCTCTAGGGCTACTTCAAGCCATCTAATAGAAACATAACTTTTCCATGCACTGGGACACACACACGGCATTGCATGACTTGCTTTTTTGCATGGTATTTCATTCGCTAGGGTGATCTGGAGCTGAACCTAGAAATTTCTGCTTTTCAAAATGTGACGGGAAGTGAGAGCTCGAGAAATTAAGCAAGAAAAAGAAATAACGTGTCCAAACTAAAAGAAAATAACAAACCAATCTTGTTCACAGGCAAGATGGTTGTATATAGAGAACATCTCCAGCAGTGAGTCTCAACCTTCCTAATCTCAACCCATTCACACAGTTCCTCATGCTGTGGAGACCCCCTGAACAGTAAAATTATGTTCATTGCGACTTCATGACTATCATTTTGCTACTGTTACGAATCGGGCGGCCCCCGTGAAAGGGTCGTTTGACCCGCAAAGGGGTTGCGACCCACAGGTTGAGAAGCGCAGCTCTAAAGAGTCCCCTAAAAAGTCACTATAGCGAAAAATCACATTCATTAAAGTTTCAGGATCTGGATCAACACACAGAAACCGGCTGGGAGTTTATTTATACCGCAGGACTGTGCGATAGGAAAGGGAAGCAAGGAGGCAGCCACTTCCTAACCTCCTGGAAAAGCAGAGAGCACCAGGAATCACTTTTGTCAAGGACGTGAAAGACTCATCACTCAGAATGGGAAAGCCTGGCTGAGAGAAGTGAGGGACGAGCCAAAGAGGTGGGGCGGGGTCCGGGCCTTGGATGGGAAGACCTCCAAGTACAACCCAAATCATCTCTGAACCCAACACACTCTTTCTCCATCTGCACACCACACTTTAAGAATGCCATGGTTCCTTATTCATTCCTGCATAACCTGTAAGAATCCCAGTAGGTTTGCGCACATGCGTGCGTGCGTGTGTGTGTGTGTGTGTACGTGGAAAAATCAATACTCACCTTCATATGGAATTGCCAGGGATCCTGAATAATCATATACACACCTACAATTTTTTTTTCTGAAAAGAACGAAAACATGGCCATACAGTACAGCAACAGGGAACGCTTTAAAGTGCAAGCTGGACTTAGAAGGGGACATGAAATGACGCGTCTCATTGCTGAAGCCAGAGGACCTTGGCTGAACAGCGAGAATACCAGAAAGATATTTACTTCTGTTTTACTGGCTAGAGATGTTTGAATGGAATATAATATAATATAATGGAATATAATACATATAATATATTATATATAATACATATAATATAATAGCATTGTTAAGAATAGGGGTTTCGGAGTACTGCCTGGTGCTCATGAAGACCTTGTGCATAGGTCAAGAGTCGGTCATTTGAGCAGACCAAGGGGTTGCTGTGCTGCTTCACATCAGGAAACATGTGGACCAGGTTGTGTCCTTTGACTCTTCTTATTCATTTTGTGTACTGAGTTAATAATATGAGAAACTGCGCTGAGCCCCGGTGGCGTAGTGGTTGTGCGCGGGACTGCGGCCCACTGGGACGGAGGGTCAATTCCAGCAGTGGGGCTGGGCCTCCTACTCCCACCACCGGAGAGCAGTGATGCCCCCCCCCCCCAAAAAAAAGAATAATATGAGAAGCTGAACAACACAGAGAAGAAGAACTTGTCACTGAGGCTGAGGACCAAGAATGAACAAGGTCTGATATGCAAGTGACACGAAGCACTTACTGATGATGATAAACACACACACACACACACACACACACACACACACTACAGCCCTCATTCTTCATACACCTCGACTAGACCAATAAGAAACATCATGACAAATGGAGAAAAAATGGAAAATTGTCAAGGACTTCATTTTACTTGGATCCACAATCAGTTCCCCTGAATGCAGCAATCAAGAAGTCAAAAGGACACAGTGCAGAAAACTCTGCTTAAGAACTCTTTAAAGTGTTCAAAAAGCAAATGTCACTTTGAGACGTAAGGTGCGCTTCTGACCCAAGTCCTTGTCTTTTCAAACCCTCGTAGGCATGTGAAAGTTGGACAATGAATGAGGACGATCATGGAAGAATTGATGCATTTGAGTCATGGTGTTGGCAAAATAAATTTATTACACTGGAGTCTACCAGGGATACAAACTGGGATAATTCTTAGAACCGTCAGAATGTTCCTTAGATGCGAGAATGTCAAGACTCCATCTCACAGAGAGACTTCACTCTTGGTAAAGTCTTACTGCATTTACTCAGTCCCCATTGACCCAATGCTGACGCACAGTGACCTCACAGGGCAGAGTAGGACACCTTTTGTGGGTGTTTTTTTTTAAAGATCTTAAACCTGGAAAGCAGAGAGTCTTATCTTTCTTCCGAGGAGGGGTTGGCTGATGGATTCGAACAACTGACTTTGTGGGTGGCAGCTCATTATATCAATAACACCACTAGAGCTTCCTGCTTGGCAGAGCAGCGGCTAACCATAAAAAAGGAGGACGCTCAGTGCATTGGCTGGCAACTGACAACAGCAATCGAATAAACAATCTTGACAAAGGAAAGCAGAGAAGGAGCAAATGCACTTCCAAATTTTGAAATGGACCGTGTAGCTGCAACAATACGAACGGTACCAAACAGTACCAGACAGGCTGTTTGGTATGGTGTGTATGTACCAACCTATATCTACATCTACAGCTATCATCTATATCTACCAATGGAATAGAATGAGAAGTCAAGAAATAGACCCATCTAGTTAATGGTAATGGATTTTTTAACAAAGTCCCAAGCCCACGCAAGGGGGAATGAATCATCTCTGACAGATGGTGCTGGGACAGCTGGCTATCCACTCATAAAAGGAGATTGGAGTCAAGGTCTTACAGTATATGCATATGAAAATGATGTCCCTCGTTCCATGTCCTCTTCTAGGTCTAGCTTGAGTTTCAAGGAGCAGAAAATAACAAGTGTGGGCCAGGATCTGGAGAAGCAGGACCCCTCATCTATTGTTGGTAGGTCCCCCCAAGCAGATGGAATTGCCCTGTAACCCACAGTGCTGCTCTCAGAGAAACAGGTGTTCAAAAAACGCATGCACAAATTATGTTAGCAGCACCATGCACAATAACCCAAAGGCGGAAACAACTTGCGCCCCCACCAACAGATGAACGGACCAACCAAATGCAGTCTTGTCGGGGACAGTGGGATCTTCATCAACCATGAATAGAAATGAAATTCTGGTTTCTGCTATAACGCGGTTGAACTTGGACACCATTATCCTGGGTGAAATGAACTGGACAGAAATGGGTAAATCTTGAATGATCCCACTTACTTAAAAAAATCTTAGAACTGGCCAATGCACAGAAACAAGAGGTTATTAAAGGTCAGCAAGGCACCAGAGAGAGGAAAATGACAAGTTATTGCTTCAAAAGGAACTGAGTCTCAGTGAAGGGTGGTGGAAAGCATGGAAGTGGGGCTGTGGTGATAATTGTACAAGGCCAATGCCCTTAGAGCCACAGCCTTGTAAGTCTGAGTTCACATGGCCGGTGCCTAAGTGAGCCCAGGACAGAGGTGAGGACCCGAATAGAAGCAGTGGGTCCTAGTGTAAGATTATGCAGTACATGGGAAAAGAGTGGAAATTACAAATGCTTTGCTGTGCATATTTTACCACAAGAAAATGACAGAACAAAAAGACTGGAGGGTGAGGTGGGGCATGTGGGGGGAAGGGTAAATGTCAAGGACCCCCTGACCCGGTATGGACCTCAGGGGGGCCATGTGGTGTGTTGGGAAGTAGACAGGATCCCTCGGTTCTAAAGAGCTCCCAGCAAGCTGACTTTCACACGTGGCCCTCTGTGGGTTAGGGGACATGAGACCAGCGCCTTCGTCCCTGCTTTAAAATGAGAGAACGCCTGTGAAAGGCGAGCCCCAAGCAGGTGCTCCAAAATGCGGCCCATTCATTTCTCCGGGGATCTTCACCTCCCTTGGGAGTCTTGGTGACCTCCACCAGCCCAGCCTCCCACACCCCCCCACTCCAGTCACATGGCTCAGCAGAGCCTTGAAGGGGTGGGGTGGAAAACGGCACCGTCAGAGAGCCTTGCTGGGAAACTTGGTGTGTTCCTCCAACCACAAACGCCCCCTCGCTTTCCTCCAGGGTGAGAAGGGCGGGGAAATGGGGCAGAGGCAAGGCCGTGACTTAGTTGGGTCTGTCCCCCAAGCCTGTTGGCTAAGACATTCCGAGGTGGGGGTGGTGTCGAGGGGTGGGGTCTGGTGGGGTCCACTCTCCTGGCCGCCCTGCCCCGTGGGAGCTGATGGTGAGACTGAGAGACTGGATTCTGCCCCAGAGGTGGTCTTGTAGGGAAGCTGCAGACAGTGGCAGCTTCTGACTGGTGGCTTCATTTCAGGACTCAAAGAATCCTTTCAGGACTGAAAGAACGGATCCTTCAGATCCCAGGGAGCCACTGCAGGTTCCTGAGCCAGGCGGGCCTGGTTCAGAACCAGCCTTTAGGAAGTATGCATTTGACAAGAGGCGTGGCGATGGGTGGGGGGGAGGCAGAGGGCCTCACGGGTTGGAGGTCCAGTGCGACTCCATCACCAGCATCTCCATCTTCTTGGTCCTTCTGCAAGAGGCCTGAGCCATCATCACCCCGGTTTGTAGCGATGAGTCCACCAACAGGGGCCACAGAGGGACCATCTTGGGGTCACATGGCTCTCCAGCTTTGTCTCTGCCCGGCTTCTGTGGCCTTCCCCCCACCAATGCTTCCCTAATAAGACACTAGCTCTTTGTTTCTGGCTAGGGTCATGCTTTTACTAAGCAATGACATTGCTACCTGGCCTGTGAGTCTATTACAGGCCATGGTGACTATCATTGGTCTCTGCCTCCCCTCACTGGGTCTTTGCTGGAGTCACCCACCCTAAGGCAGCCCTGGCAGAGCTGGAGTGGGGTTGGAGGGCACGGATCCTGACCTGAAAAATGAATATTTATTATATTGTGTGTGTGTTTGGTGAACGTTTACACAGGGTTAGGGACCCATTTGACAATATCCACATAGATGGGTCAGTGACGCTAGTGACATGTAACTCAATGCATTTTTTTCCGTGTGTTCTGTTTGTCCCACTTCTAGCACTTTAGTCTCCCTATCCTCTTGTCTTCTCATCTTTGCTTTTGGTCTCCTACAAATGATTTTTAAGTGGGCACTGATCTTAGGAGTCGTCGCCTATAATTGTGGGTTACTTTGCTAATTCGCTAAAATGCAATCTTGGGGTGGATGTGGGGAGTAGGTCCTAGGTCTAAAGAGTCTCTTAGGGAGATAGTCTCAGGGAAGCCTCCGTCCTCTACTCTTCCAACAGATATGTCTGGCTTTTTAAAAAGAAGCTGAGTCAGTTCCACATTTTCACCCATCTCATCTGGGGTCATCTAGTGACCTTGGCCAGAATAAACAGTGGTTGTAACTGGGCATCATCTAGTTCTTTTGGTCTCAGAGCAGATGAGCTCATGGTCGCTGGGAGAGGGGAGGCTGCCTGCTTCCAGACATATTTACAAAGCCTAGGAAACACAGTCTTGACTGGCGGTGGGCCAGCATTGACTTGATGGCAGTGCATTTGAATAGATACTTGTAAGTGGGCGAGGCATTTGGCTGCCATCCATAAGGTTCAAATACACCAGTCAGTCTGTGGGAGATAGATCAGCTGTCTGCCCCCCTGGTGATTTACAGTCTCCAAAACCCTGGAGCAGGTCCCTGGGAGTCCATGGTAGTGCGTTCGGCCTTCTTAAAACCAGATACTTCTCAGGAACCCGGTGTCCCAGTGAGCCCTAGGCTAACCAGAGGTGAGTGCTTTGAGCCCACCAGCCACTCCATGGGAGGAAGATGAGGCAGTCTGGTTCTTTAAAGATGCAGGATGCGGAAACCCTGCAGAACAGTTCTGTTCTGCCCTCTGGGGCGGCTGCGAGTTGGATTCGACTCAAGGCAGAGGGTTTGGTGTGGGCTGTAGAGAATTCTATCTGTTCTCACCTTCTCCATCTGTACCTACCACGTACGTCAATGGCTATACCGCCCACATGTGCCAAATACTTCCTTTGTGCAGTGCTCGCCACGCCCACGCTTGCTGCCTTGTTTCCCGTCATCCAAATAGCCACTCTTAAGAGCCATCGAAAGTGGACTTTCCCTCCCCCAGCAGGGACCCCCAGGGAACGCTGGTTTCTCTATGTTTCTCCCTGTTTTCTTAGCAGAGTGGACCCGTAGTATGTTTGTCCTACCTGCTTGACTTACTTCACTTAGCCTTAAGCCCTCCAGGTCTACCCCCCTTATAATACAGAGAGCAGACATCTCTCTGTTCTTCATGGCTGCATAGTGTCTCGTTGTGCGTATGCTCCACAGGGTGGTTATTCCTCTGTCCCCAGACTGGTCTGGGTCTTCATTTATTTTGCCTTTGGGGGTAAAGTAACCATGAACTCTGATCCCAACTTTGATGAGGGAGGCTGGCATCTTGCAGGCACCTTGTTCAAATGCAGTTCCTTGCGGGCAAGTCTGGTCCATTGCTCAGGGCCACAGAGAGTCCCTGGCACACTCAATACATGAATGATGTGCTGCCTGCCAGAGAGGGACATCTACACTGTCCCCTTGGAGGAGGACACTTGAAGAGGAGAAGGGCTTAGATAGCTTGTGAGAGCAGGGTGGAGTCTGTGTGTGTGTGTGTGTGTGTGTGTGTGTGTGTGTGTGACACTGAGGCTCAGTGGCTAACCTGAGTCCAGGGTTAGTGGTAGTTGAGGCTCAAAGAGTAGAAAAAGCCCCAGGAAGCATAAAAGTGATGGCAGAAGACAGTAGAGAACAGCCCAGCCTGGCCGTGGCCCAGTCTCCCGTGTCTCCTCAGGCCAGACCCAGAGCTGGCAAGGAGAGGCCGTGGTCACAATCGAGCTCTTCAGGCTGCAGCTGGCTGGGGACAGATCTTGTAGCAGCTGCTCAAGATTTATTGGTGACCCTGAAACCCTGCAGACAGCAGGACACTAGGCTGACTGAATGGGGCCTCCAGCTGTGCACCCAGTGCTGGGCGATTTGAGGGCAGCAAGAGCCTGGCCAGACTGAGGGGCCCCTGGGGAAGGGATCCCCCTGGTCTCGGGGCCTGCCTGCCTGAGGGGGTGGACCTCAGAGAGACCCGATGAGGACTGCTGTGATGTTACAGATCAGAAAGCCAAGGTGAGAGTGGGGTGGTGAGCCTCCTGAAACCCCACAGCAAATCTGTGCTCCAGTTGAGACCAAAGCCCAGCAAGGGCAGGCCAAGGTCAGGGTGAATTCTCACAGGCTAAAATGATCCTGTTTCAATAAAAAAGATGGAAGTCATTGAGATTTTCCTCGTCCTTGGCGCCACCATCCATGTTCTTGGAAGCAGCAGTCAAGAGTTCGAGAGAGGAGTTTGAACTGGGTGAATCTGCTGCAGAAGCCCTCCTGGGAGTGTTGGAAAAGCAGGGACTTTACTTTGAGGACTGAGGTGTGCCTGACCCAAGTCATGGTGTTCTCTTTGCATCACAGGCATGTGAAAGTTGAATGTCAATAGGGAAGACTGAAGAAGAACTGATCCATTTGGATTGTGATGCTGGAGAAGGAAATTGAAACATGCCAAGGACCGCTCACAGAACAGACACTTCTGTCTTGGAAGAAATAAGGCCAGCCTGTGTGATCATGAGTTGTCAAAGGGATCAGCTATCAGGCATCAAAGAACAAAAAATCCTATCATTGTGAATGAGGGGGAGTGCAGAGTGGGAACCCAAAGCCCATCTGTAGGCAACTGGACATTCACTTACAGAAGGATATCGGGGAGGAGGTGAGCCATTCAGGGTGCAATGTAGCAATGACAAAACATATAACATTCCTTGAGTTCTTCAGTGTTTTCTCGCCCTCCCTCCCTCATCATGATCCCAGCTCTACCTTGCAAATCCGGCTGGACCAGAGGATGGACACTGGTGCAAAGGGGACTTGGAAACACAGGGAATCCAGAGCAACTAAACCCCTCAGGACCAGTGGCGATACTGGGAGAGTGGAGGGAAGGTAAGGGAGAAAGGGAGACCTGATTACAAGGATCTACATATGGCCTTCTCCCTGAGGGATGGACAACAGAGAAATGGGTGAAGGGAGATGTTGGGCAGTGTAAGATATGACAAAATAATAATAATTTATAAATTTTAAGGGTTTGTGGGGGAGGGGGAGTGGAGAAGGAGGGGAAAAATGAGGAGTGGACATCAGGGGCTCAAGTAGAAAGCAAGTGTTTTGAGAATGATGAAGGAAATATATGTACAAAAGTGCTTGACACAATGGATGGACGTGTGGATTGTGTGAAGAGTTGTACAAGCCCTCAATAAAATGATTTAATTAAGTAAAAAAGAAAAGAAAAGAAAAGAAGAGGTCCAGAGTGTTTCTCAGAGGCAAGGATGTTGTCAGATGCATTTTGGATGTGTTGTCAGGAGAGATCAGTCCCTGAAGAAGGACGTCATGCTTGGTAATGTGGAAGGTCAGTGAAAGAAAGGAAGGACTTTGATGCGATGGACTCAGTTTGAGGCTGCAGTCCTCGGCTCAGACCTAGGGGCAGTGGGGAGGAGGACCCAGGACGGGGCTGTGCCTCCTACTGTGGTGCGTGGGGTCCTGATGGGTCAGAACCCATCCCATGGCACCTAACATCCTCACAATATGTGTTCCATTGCTCTCTGTCTCCCAATCAGAATGCCTGCACCAGATGAGAGCAGGGATCTCATCTCTCTTGGTCACTGTTGGGCCCTAAACAAGCCTCTGACTGTGTGGATGAATGAAATCAAAAGATTTGAGCAGGGTTGCTGCTTCTCATTTTATACGATGCCCAAAGGCAGGGGGGACCGACGGCTGGTCCTGAAGCTCCATGAGGCCACTGGGGACCCTGCCCTCTCTCTGTTTCCCCTCCAATTTCCTGAAGGTGGTTCTGTCCTCATGCTTCCCAAATGGCTGCTGTCCCTCCGGCTCTCACGTCTACATGTCTGTCGGGAAGAAAGGGATTAAGACAAAGGGCAGAAACTACGTGTCCCTTTCAAACCAGGGCATGTGTGGTTTTCCCCGAGGCTCATTAATAATATATTGTATAAAACGGTTGTGTTCCATCTTTTATTTGAGCCTCGGCCTTGGATTTTGCTCCTGGCAGGTGCTTTCCTTGCTGCTGTTGGGTTGTTTGTGTCCTTGAGCTTGATGGGCTCAAAATCCCCTAGCTGTGGGAAATGCCCCAATGAAGTCATCATCACGGTGGCCTTCAGGGCAGGTGTGTGACTTCAGCCACCGGTGCTGAGGGGGCAGGGATTGAGGGGGCTCTTTTCCAGGGTGGGGTGCCTGGCAGGGGGGAGGAGGGGGCAGTCTGAGTCGGGCGCAGTGCAGAGATTGCCCTCGTGGCTGCAGGGGTGAAGTTGAAGCTGGGTGTCCCAGCTGTGGGCCTGGCACGCAGCTCCGCACAGGCGAGCTCCCAGAGTTGCTAGTCTGTTGGAGGGCCCGGGCACTGCGTCCCTTTCTGTAGTCAGGAGCCTCTTCCAGAGCCTTCTGGGGGCAGATGACAGCCAGCGTCCACCGGGCAATCTGTGGTTCGGTTGGGCATCAGGTCCCGAGGCCTCCTGCGGATGGACATGCTCCTGGAAGGCCCAGGCTGCAGTCAGCCTCAGTTGGGTCCCCTGGTCTGCGAGGGAGTGGAGTGGCCATGGGCTGTCCTTGTCAGGCTGACCCTGTGAGGTCGAGGCCCATCTTCCTTTCACAGGCTGAAGCCTGTACCACTGTCCCAGGACTGGGCCCAGGAATCCCAGGGTGACACTGGCAGCTGTAGTGGCACTGGCAATGCCCAACCTTGTGCCCATATGCCATGTGTGGCAGGTGGCAGTGCCATCTGCTTTATCATTGTGGGGGAGGGGGGGCTGTTGACTTTAGTCTTACAGACCCCTGCTCCAGAGGCAGGAGTGAGGTGGTGAGGGTGGCCAGGAGGGAATTATAGGTCAGTCATCTGACAGAAAGTGGGCTTCCAGCTGGAGGGCAGGTTGGAAGGGGGCTGGAGAGGGCAAAAAAGGCCCTGGAGTGACTGTCAGCTGCCAAGAAGCCCCAAAGCAGTCATCGTGGGGCAAGGACCTTTGTCTGGGTCTGCTGCTGGCTGACTGTGTGATCTGTGGCTGGCTGCTGTCCTCTCTGGTTTGCCAGGTGCACGTCCACTCCTCTCAGTGGCCTTCTTCTGGGCCGGGGCTTGGGGGAGGCTCACCTGAAATACCAGCTGGGAAAGGACCCAACGGCAGAAATAATAATAGCAGCGCTTATGATTCAAAATAGCTCCCATTGTTGAGTTCTTACTAAGAGCCCGCCTCTCTTGTACCCATTACCTGCGTTCATTGAAATGACACAATTCTGAACTGTCTGGTTTAAGTAAGAAATCGGCAGAGTCATGGCTTTTATTTTTACCTCTAGGCATGTGGGCGAAGAGGGAACTTCCAAGTCTCAACAAAAGAAAACTTCACAAGATATTCTGCCTTTGAGGAACCAGAAATGACTGTTTAAATATTAATATACCAGAGTGACCCATTATTAAGCAAGACAACCAACCAGAATTATAGTCATTTTTTTCAAGGTAAAAGATGTCTTTCCAAAGTATAGGTGTCATCCTTGAAGTCAAGGAGTCTTATAAGACTCCTTCATCAGAAATAACATCTACAAGCACAATTTTATTTAGCTACTTAAAATCATTTTATTGGGGGCATGTACAACCCTTTTCACAATCCATACATCCACCCATTGTTCCAAACACATATGTACATTTGTCGCCATCATCATTCTCAAGTATTTTCTTTCTATTTGAGCCCTTGGTATCAGCTCCTCATCCCTCTCCCTTCCTCCCCACCCTCCCTCCTTCATGAGCCCTTGGCAATTTATAAATTATTCTTTTTATCTTGCCTTACATTGATCAATGTCACCCACTTTTCTGTTGTCTATCACCCTGGGAGGGAGTTATATGTAGATTACTGTGATTGGTTCGCCCTTTCTCGACCCCCCTTTCTCCTTCCCTTCCTGGTATCACTACTCTCATTATTGGTCCTGAGGGGCTTATCTGCCCTGGACTCCCTGTGTTTCCAGCTCTTATCTGTACCTGTGTGCATGCTCTGGTCTATCCAGATTTGTAAGGTAGAATTGGGATCACGATGTTGGGGGATAGTGTGAGGAAGCATTAAAGAACTAGAGGAAAATGGCATGTTTCATCATTGCCATACTGCACCTGACTGACTCATCTCTTCCTTGTGACCCTTCTGTAAGGCAATGTCCAATTATCTACAGATGGGTTTTGGGTCTGCACTCTGCATTCTTCCTCATTCACAGTGATATGATTTTTTGTTCTGGGTTTGATGCCTGATACTGATCCCATTGACATCTCATGATCACACAGGTTGGTAGGCTTCTTCCATTAGGGCTTTGTTGCTTCTCAGCTCAATGGCCGCTTGTTTATCTTCAATTCTTTAAGTCCCCAGATGCCATATCTTGTGATAGCTGGGTACCATCAGCTTTCTTCACCACATTTGCTATGCACCCATTTTGTCATCAGCGATCATGCTGGATAGGTGAGCACCATGGACAAGCACACTTTCAGAAGCAGCTTGGTAGCTGCTCTGCTGAGGCAGTGAAGGGGTGAGGGGCATTTCCTCTTCCTTTCTCTCAGGGGCTCAAGGGCCTGACCTTCTCAAGAGTTTTGCCAGTTGACAAAAGCAAGCAAAGAAACAAACTAAACCCCCAAATGTGCGAAGGTTGTCTGGAGAGGCTTGGATAGGTCATACACCCTGGGAAAGGGCCCGGGCATGGTGGTGGCTGGAGGGTGGCAGTGAGGTCGGACACTTTACATCCCCGCAGAGTCGCTCATGGTGGGACGTGGCAGTGAGCTTCCAGATTCAGATACACAAGGCGAAGGGACAGCTGGATCACTTCTGAAAACATGAGCTGCTGGAAGCAGAACAGATAGCAGTGGGGCTTATCTGATTCCTGCCAGGAGACATGCTCTCCAGGTGCAGTTGGGGAGGAGCAACTTCTTCAGGGACAGTAATGATGTGGAGGCAGCAAAGTTTTGGGGACCTTCATTGACCGACTTGTGTGACTCAAACTGATTCAACAGGTGAAGAAACAGCTGCACATGTCCACAAACAGTTGGGATGTGGCCTGGACAAAATATGAATCTGGGAAAACAGGAAGTCATGAAAAAGGAATGTACAAAGATGGGTAGCCTAGGCACTAGGCTGAAATGGACTGGTGTTGGCTATTCTGAGCCTGACCCTCCTATGGTCCATTATGACTGGAAAGACAGATTGAAGAGGAGTGACATTAAAAGACCTTTCAAGATCGACTTTGAGGTAAAGGTATCTATGCATCTACAGAGAAGACTAGTCAATAGGGCATTATTCAAATTACTCAAGCTAATGATGAAGACATTAAAGAAGTCTATCAACTTCTTTAGTTTGAAATGGATTAGCCAGCCAAGATGCCTTGAGAATCAACGTGGTTAATGTGAAAGTTGGAATGAAAAGTAGTTGGAAAATAGGGACTTAGTGAGAGAAGCAATACTGGATATTGCATGCCAGAATTTTGCAAGGCAGATGACTTCTTCATGGCAAATGCTTTTTTCCCAATTGCATAAACACTATTGTTGTTGTAAACTGCCCTCGAGTCAGTTCCAACTCCATAGCGAGTCTACATACAACAGAAGGCAACGCTGCACTGTCCTGCACAATTGTTCCTTTGCCTGAGTCCATTGCTGCAGCCCCTGTGTCAATCCACTAGTCAACCTGCCTGGCAACCATCATGTAGACCTCACCAGATGGAATACTTAGGAATCAAATAGACTACCTCTGCAGCACGGTGGGCTCCTAACTTTAAGACGACCATTTGAAACTACTAGTTGCTTCAAAGGAGAAAGAAGAGGCTTTCTGTTCTTGTAAAGAGATACAGTTTCTGAAATCCACAGGGGTAGTCCGATCCTGGCTGATTGAGTCTGATTCAATGCAATAGCTGTGAGTTTAGGTTTCTGATTTTGGTGGGAAGAGACAATAGTATCAACCAAATTAAGTCCGATGGCTGACTACAGAATGGACCATCAATTGGTCATATCTTAGTTTAGATTGATGCCAAATGAAGTAAAAACAAATCTCTAAAAGCCAAAATACAATCTTGAGTGTATCCCACCTGAATTTTGAGAACATCTTAAGAACGGATTTGATGCATTGAATCCTAATGACCTGCTGAGTGGTGGGATGACATCAAGAACATCCCACATAAAAAAATAAAGGAAAAAGGTCATTTAAATGACAGGGAAGAAAGAGAAGACTAAAGTGGATGTCAGCAGATATTCTGAAATTTATTTTTGAGCAAAGAGTAGCTAGAGGGAATGGAAGAAGTGAAACAGTAAGACAGTTGAGCAGAAAATTTCAAAGCCCTGCTCTAGACAAAGTGAAGTATTCTAATGAAATGTACAAAGACCTGGAATTAAAAAAACAAAAAAATGAAGAACACCCTCAGCTTATATCCAGCTGAAAGAACCGAAGACAGATGTAAGTCTCAAGTTGCAATATTAATGGGGTTCATGGACAAAATGAATGATCCAGGAAGCATCAAAAAAAGATGGAAGGAAGCCGCAGATTCATTATGCCAAAAAGACTTGGTCAACATATAGCCAGTGATATTGAAGGATGGTGTCCAAGTTACACTGAAGGCATTAGTAAAAAATAATGCTCTAGGAACTGATGGAAAATCAAATGAATTATTTCAACAGGTTGATGAAACATTTGTCTATGCTAAGAAATTTGGAAGACAGTTATCTGGTCAACTTACTGGAAGAGATCCATATTTGTGCCCATTCCAAAGAAAGGTGACCCAACAGTGCCCAATGTGAGAGTTATCCAATAGAATCACATGCAAATAAAATTTTCTGAGCCCCGGTAGTGTAGTGGTTCAGTGTGGGACTGCGGCTGACTGGCTTGGCGGTTCAAATCCCGCAGCAGCAAGGCTGGGTCTCCCACTCCTACCAAAGGGCAGTGATGCCTAAGTAAAAAAAAATTTTTTTCCTGAAGATCATTCAAATGGTTGCAGCAGTACATTCACAAGAAGTTACCAGAAATTCAAGCTAGATTCAGAAGAGATGTGAAATAAGGGGTATCTCTGCTGACCTGAGGTGGGTCTTGGCTGAAAGCAGAGAATACCTGAAAGATGTCTACTTGTGCTTTAATGTCTACGCCAAGGCCTTCAACTATGTGGATCACAACAAACTCTGGGTAGCCTTGAGAAGAATGAGAATTCCAGACCCTTAGCTGTGCTCATGCAGAGCCTGCCCACAGACTAGCAGACGGCTGTGCGAGCAGAATGGGGGACTGCACCATGGGGCTTAAAACGAGGAACGGTTTGTGTCATGGTTGTACCCTTTTATCTTTCTGATTCAGTCTGTGTGCTGAGCAAATCATCCGAGGAGCGGGACTCTAGCTTCAGGATTGGAGGAAGACGCACTGGCGCTTGTTGATATGCAGTCTTGGGTATGAATTACACCTCAATGGGAAGAAATAAAAAGTTCTCACAGCAGCCCCAA